>NW_011627299.1:152714-179371 GCF_000204515.1 Acromyrmex echinatior
GTTGGTTATCGTGGTTGCTTGGTCAAACAGTATTTGATGTCCTGTTTCGACGTTATGTTCTGATAGTGCCGACTGTGTGACGTGTTTCAGTCTAACGTCTCGTTGGTGTTCTTTTATCCGTAGGTTTACCATTCTCCCGGTTTCCCCGATGTATACTTGTCCGCAGGAACACGGTATTCTGTATACTCCTGCGGAACTGAGTGGCGGTCTTGGATCTTTGGGGTTTTTTAAGATTTGTCCTATCTTCTTGGGTGGTTTGTAGATAGTTCGGATATTGTGTTTGTTCAATATCCTGCCGATCCGGTCTGTAGTTCCTTTGACGTAAGGGAGAATGGTTAGAGTCCTGTCGTCTGTTAACCCCCCCCCCCTCCACCAAAATCTCCCACCTCAACAAGTAGCGTAACATAAAAAGGAAGGACCTGGAGGAACAGCTCAGTATCAGGCTGCTCCTCGCCCTGATGAAGTGGACTGCAAGGCCCACGAAACGTTGGCACATCAAGAATGGACCAAGACATGGAGAAAACCCGCGAAGCACAGATTAGTTATATAGAATAAAAATAAATTATAAATATTAAGCAAAATATATTGATAAGCGCTAAATAAGATACAACAACTTAAAACAAACAGTGTTTCGACTTCGTGTTATTTTCAATGTTAAACATATGATAACTTGCAATAAAATATTTATGTAAATATATTTGAAATATCAACGGCTTAATATTAAAATTATCCCCTGTGAGTCAAAATAGTATTACAGGATCTGGAGTCTTTTGCTTTAGAAAGACTATCGGTACAACCTTGTTTTATTACCAATATATATTAGGTGTAGTAAAAAGAAATCCATTATTTTTCCAATAGATGGCTTTAGTAATCTGTATCTCGTCTATGCGTGATACAGATATAGTAGCGAGACTCTAACAGAGCGAGATCGGTGACGATCGGTGCATATATTGCTTTCGTGGCCTGGGCTCTCTTCTTGAAAATCCAATAGAATTTTGTCACAATTGTAATTTTTGCGTGGCATTTGTTGTATAAAGTTGATTGGCGCCTCGGATTCTTTTCTAACGACGTTCGACGGAACAGTCATGCGCGATAGAAAATCCGCGCGTGGGATTGATGGCTGCGCGTGACATGTTCGTCGGAGCGCTCGCGCTCGCGTGCGTGAATTGAATTGTTCTCGAATCTTTGATGGTCCGTTGCCGTTGTTGTGTGTGTGTGTGTGTGTGTGTGTGTGTAACGAATTAACTATACTATCGTGTCGAAAATTATTATTAGGTATACAAATAAGTTTTCGCCGTTTGACAAAAGACGGCGCCATTAGCAAGCTATGGTTAAAATTGTCTGATGTAAAACATTATATCATAAGGTTGGACATCTGTCAACAACATAATCTTGAAATATTAGCGATTTTGTATCAGTATCATATATTTTTTTTTGTGCGAAAATGCCAAGTTTTGAGCCGAATAAGCGTCATTTGCGGGAACTTTTGATTTACTTTTTTAATTTGAAGAAATCTGCAGTTGAGGCTCATCGATTGCTTGTAGAAGCACATAGTGAGGCTGCCTTAAGTGAGAGAAGTTGTGAATGGTTTCAAAAATTTAAGAACGGTGAATTTGACGTCGAAGACAAAGAACGTAGCGGAAGTGTACGAAGACGCGGAATTGGAAGCATTATTGAATAAAGATTCGTTCCAAACGCAAAAAGAATTTGCATTTACATTTTAACTTACAATAAAACATTATGTATCGTTCTTTCACAATAAATGCTTAATTTTTGATAAAAAACGGCGGAAACTTATTTGTACCTAATATTTTTTACGAATTAACGATCTCAAACAATACTCTACCAACATCATTGACAACAATTCAATTATTTTTGACAGATTTCAGAAATCAACGTATTCAGGAAGATTTACTTTTTTACTCTCATTATCCATTATGTCACAAAAGGGGTATTATCATAGGCGCAGTAGACAGAGACATATTGTTGTCTCATTCTAGCTTCCAAGAAAAAATTTCATTAGTATTATGAAAACATTTTTAGAAATCATTTTTTGGCTATCCTCTTCAATTTATTTTTTCCACCATTAATAATAGATTGAACTATCATATTCATAAACATAATAACACACAAGTTTCTCACACATTCAATAAAAATGTATATAGTTGCCAAAAAGTTTTGTACTATCCCATATGTTAAGTTCATCTTTAAAAGCTTTATGCCTATTGCCTTTAAAATGAACTCTAAATTGGCTTACTTCATTCGAAACACCTTAAAAAAATCACATTAAAAGAGGAAAGATCAACTTGACGTTTTTCCCTCATCAAGAAGTAGTCAAACAAAGAGAAAGTTAAAATCAGACTATAAGAATACATGTCTGATATAAAGAAAAAGACCAGATCGCCATCAGTCATTACGAACCATCGATATTAATTGTAACCATAAATTCAATTGGGATAAAGTAAAAATTCTTGATAATAAACCCTCCTATAATAAATTCTTGATAGCGGAGAAGGTTTATATAAAGAAGCAAAAACAAGATATAAATAGGCAGAATAATACTGAATCATTAATCATGAATCTTATCTTCCTATTATTCAATCTCTTTCTTCTTCCTAGCTTTCTGTTCTTTTTCCGCCTCTCAAGTTACTTTTTCCCTATTAATTCTTCCCCTCCTTTGTACCTCTTACTTTACGTTATTTCTCATTACCGAGTTGGATGTTAAGGAAGCCCTATCGCATTTTACGTATTTTTGTACATTTTGATTGATTTTATTTCAAATATCAGATACTTGAACTAACCATATGATTTTATATTTCGACCGATCTTATTTCTGAATTGGAACTAATTTTAAGATTATTTTAAAAATATTTATTCTAAGATATTCTCTATTTTACTCTATTTTTTTTGTAAAAAGTACTTACTTTTTTTTACATTTTTAATAGTTTTATATTAAATAACATCATTTATTTCATATATACCTTTATATTGTTATATTAATAGATTGAGTTATTCATTGTTTTTTATCGACATTGACTTTATATAATTTTGTCAAATCATTGTAATTGCGACAAGTTAAAAGCGAGTAATCTCTGTTCCATCATACGTAATGACTATGCTAAAGATTAAGCTTCTTGGATATGACAGTAAGATACTATTTAACATCAATGTGATAATCACAGAAGGCAATTATATTATCATTTTGTACATCAAGCTGAAATCTGTATCTCTTCTTATTAACTTTTAATATTAAGCCGTTGATATTTCAAATATGTTTATACAAATATTTATTGCAAGTGATTACATGTTTAACATTGAAAATGAGCCGATCGGAGTCGAAACGCCGTTTGTTTTAATTTGTTGTATTTTGTTTAGCGCTTATCAGTAGTATAGTAAGGCGGGTTCTAATTCAGGTCCTATAAGGAGGGTGCGGGGTGGGGGCGGAGGGGGGGAGGCACTGGTAGGCGCTGGGAAGGGAGGGGAGGCGCGGGAAGTCCCAACGCTATCGGTGTTTACCATGATGATACATGCCGCCATGTTGTGACGTCACGTATCATTGGGGACTGCCATTACCGCCGCCACTGCCGTCGCCGCTGTGCGCGCTATCTCATATACTTACCATGTTTCTTTCGATGCGTTGCCATCTTCTCCTATCTCCCTTTTTTTTCTTTTCACATCCAAAACCATTTGACATGTCACGACATATTTTGATGATGATGATATCATCAATGCGATTTGATATAAATGCAACGTTGCCAAATAGTGTATATGTCACGTGATCAGATTTTTCACGAATATTCGACATGGTACGACATGTCACAACATGTTCGAGCGGTGACATCATCATCAATGTAATGTGACACAAATTTCACGCGACCAAGGTTAATGGTATAAAATGAGAAGATCAATTTTAATCTCCGAATTGCGCGCGTTTATTTTCATACTTGTTATTCATTCTTTTGTATTACAATGGATATGTACATATGGCATAGGATAGATTTGATGGGAAATAAAGAAAGTACATGCATAATGATATGAAAAAAAAAATTTTTTATTCATATATTATTACATCGTTTTTTTTTCGAACATATTAAAAAATTGAAGCCAATAGCTCGCAATCGACGAGCTGATGTTTGTTAAAGATATCACTATCGCGTATAGCGTTTTTTGGACGCGATGTTGGAGAATCGCGTACTTGACATCAACCGTATCGATGAGTCGGACTAATCGTTCGAACGTTACGTCGATACATCCATCAAACTCAAACATATGTTGTAGCGTCGTTTCGATCATCATCATGTGTACGGACGAAGAATCGAGACATACAAGCGTAGCATCATTCAGCATGCAAACACTGACGGTTAGTGGTCCAACGCTTATAAAATTGTCCTTGTATTCGTTTCTTGTAAATATTCCATCGCTGCTCGTAGAGGCCCTTCCATGTTTCGAGAGACAGCGGCAATTCCGCGATGATCTCTCAGGGCGATCTCTACGTAATTTGATGAACCAACGTTAATTTCCAAAAATTTGTAGTCGTCAGATCGTAACGTCTGCTCAATAAACGCACTTCGCGATGCTACATGCTGTGTATATACATAATGTTAAAAAACGTTTCTTTTGTATTAAAATGTTAAAACTTACATGTTACTGCAGTCCTTCGTTTCATACGATGCGTCTTTAGCGAAGTACATTTTTCAATCGTTGGTACAAGCGAGTATCGCAAGACTAATTGCATCCGACTAAATTGCAATATATATGATAAAATTTCTAGAATCGAAGGAGTAACTCTCCCCCTCTTTCCAAGAATTGAACATGTCGCGACACGTTTTATTATGTCTTTCTACGTATTTTTTTTGTTCGCGAATTTATTAATGTTCATACTTTATGATTTTTTTTTCATGACATCGATGACGTTGATGATGAGCACGTTGGCGACTTTGACGCTTTTTCTCCAGGACATTTCTAATATCTCGCTTTTTCCTTCGATGGCAGTCGACTTGGTGGACTTGGCGACAACGGATAGCACCCTTTTTGCTCGATTGATTTTCAGCGTATATATTCTTTTACTCGATTTATGTCTTAACGCTCATAACTAAAATTTACGATTGAATAAAAAAAATCTAATAATATATATCTATATACATTGCATACATGTACTGTTAGATCGGACATGTCACGACGCGTTTAACAGAAGCGTCGATGTTTACATACATACATGCATACATACATACATATGTGTTCGTACATATATATATGTTATATACATACATACATACATACATACATACATACATACATACGTTCATACATATATACGTTCATACATATACGTTCAAACATATACGTTCATACATATACGTTCACACATACACGTTCATACATACGAGTACATGTATTACAAAGGAAGGGAAAAAGAAATACGTAATAAATACATTAACGTATTTTTATTTAAAAAATTCTTTTGCAACTACCAGTTATATATTTTTAATACATTTTGTAACGCGCAATTCTGAATATGTTGTCCACATCACATAGTATCAGCAACATCCAACTTAATTAAAGATTCCATGTCTTCGTAAATTGCATCCAAAGTTTCGATGTACATGCGTTCTCGCTCCTCGTTCAAAAGCAAGTTCCACAGCTACGTTCGTTTCTCGCATCCCTTAACGTACACGATAGCATCATCTTCAAATACAGCTGCTGTGATCAGGCATTTCGCCTCATTGTACAGGACCATCCCGTCCTCCCATCGCAATCCATGATGATAAGCAGTCAACCAAGAAGCGCAAAACCTGTTGGATCTTGTCAAAAATTTCCATGCAGAACTCGTAAAAAATGTAATGTGTAAGAACGGTCCCCTGTTTTCAGCACCGCCACTTCCTTCACGATAAATTTCTTGTTAACGATGAATCCTTGCAGATCCAATTGGCACGAGCATGTTGTCGAGAAGATTACGGTCGATTGCGATCGATTGTGACGTATCGTAACAATTCGTAACATCTTATACCGTGTCAGAGATGCACTTAGGTGATTTTGCGCATAATGCATGCGCAAATTTTGCGTTGGTCAATGGATTATACTGAACCACGCGATCGTGTATGATGAGACAATAGGCTATTGTATTTGCGGATACGTTCTCTTTACATTCAAAGTCTAATTGCATGTCCACGGTGCCACTCTTGATCGATTCGTTCTGTCGAGAGCAATCGATGATCACGAACGGGCCATTACGTAAAAAAGTTGTAAAGAGGAGACTCAGCTCGAGATACTCGCATCTGTAGTAGCCCTTGCGCGTATAAATCGTACAGAATGGCACATCTATTTTTATCAAAATCTAGATTCAAGTCGTCGTACGGATAACATTCCGAATTCAAGTAGAGTTTCGCATTGGTTAATTTGAAGTCATCGTATCGACTTATATCTTCGGACATGAGTTTTTTCGACTTGTTTGCATAGCGAAAATAACATAGCACGGCTTCTCGAACTGAGTAGCCGTCTTGATCAACAGCTTATTTATCTCGCTCAATAACACAATTCGCCACTTTGAATAATTCGAGCGTTGGTTCTGTCGCCGGATCTCCCGTCAGACAATTGTTGTCATTGCGTACTCGTATTAAAATCAACTCTGACAAGCGTTGATCATCACGCGTTTGTAATCTTCAAAAATCTTGCAAAATCCCAGCAGTACGTAGAGCGGTACACAGAAATTCAAGTATCCGGCTGCAATAATCTGCGTATCCCAGCCGGCATTCTGTAGAATCACGCTTTTATTGGATGACACTTTACAAACTTTTTGAGCATGTTAGTTATGTCCACATTTCTGTTACGGTCAATCTCTACACCATTGAGTTCATGTCGAATCTCATCGAATATGAATGCGACGCAATTATTTCCCAATGCCACGTGAGCATCCTGGACCACTTTGTTCTTCGTCAGTTTTCCTTCGACGTATAGAAAGCTTTCGTACGGCAGTGTGTACAGATCCTGTTGATGCATGGGTATTCTTATTTCATCGCTGTACCCAAACGTTGTGTTGGCGAACAGGCTGTACGTGCGAGTCTCAATTTTGACGATGCGATCGTCGAAGATCGGCTCGTCTTTAATGTTTAAGATATCAGCCTCAAATGTTGCGCACCGCGAATCCCAAAGACTTCAAAAATGTAATGTTCGACGCGCTGAGTTTCTTCTTCTTCCTAATGCAGCTGGATGAGCGAGTGACGTCACCGGCCTTGTAAAGAATGCGTCATCTCTCTGTGTACGCTCCGGTTTCAGTACGAGCATCTCACGCTCACGTTATCACTGTCGCCATCGTACATGCAATCTAACGATGATCTCTGCTCCTCGAAAATCGAGCAATCGTTCGTTCTGATCGACAATGCGTATCGTTAGATCCGTAGTGCGATGATCGGTAGGTAAATGATTTGCGCCGGCTTCTCCGATATCTTATATCTTGGCGACACGCTCGGCGAAAATTCATATATCGTGAGCGCGCTTTTGCCGTTGCTATACGTGCCCGCGGTCACATTACACTCTACACGGATAACGTTTACATTCATTATGTTGATTGACACGTCCGATTCATGCCACCTTTGCGGCTGCAGTATACGCTTCGACGAGAATCCCAGCAGCGATCCAATGCTATTGGGCTTGCCAAAGTTTATTCTGTACGCACATCTAATCTCGCATCTCATCGTGTTGTAGTTTGTGAGAAGCGTAATCGGGTATTCTCCACCCTCACCATTATCATTGGTGTCATTGTTATTGTTGTTGTTGTTGTTGTTGTTGTTGTCACTACGCACTATATCAACGGTTTCAAGCACGTCACGGTACGGACGTTTTCGTAAAATGGCGTGTTTCAGAAATTCATTTATGTCTCGTACTCATATGAACCCTCGGGAATTGTAATTTCATCCAAATCTATGACGGAGAAATAATTCGCCGCGAGGACAGTGCTCTTTCCGCTCAGCATAAGCGTCAACGACATGACGGAAAAAGCGTTCGACTAATACTAAGATTTCACAGCACCTCATCAAGCTTTTTAAATTCACGCGTGTTTACTGTTTGTAGAAACCGCAGACACATCTGTCTGCAGAAACTATGATCGTACGTCTGATAGAACGTGCGATTGTACTCTATCGTCGTAACACCGTTCCCGAAATATTGCACCAGTTCCTTAGACGGTCGAAGATTACCAAAACTTTCAAGTACACGTTGTTCCTCTTCGCGTACGCTACCCAGTGAGTAGGCCCCATTGCATCGTCCAGATTAACGATACCGCTTTCGTTTCGGCGCGCGCCGCTCGTCGGTAACGTGTTATTACGCATGAAAACGCCTTTAAAGTATGACACGCGCAAACATCTCGCGAGTTTGTTCAATTGCACATTGGTAGTTTTTTCTTTGCAGCTACGCGCTGTCCATGTTTGTATAGGCTGAGATACAGTCTATATTTGTACGGAACGAAATACAGTTCGCGACCCTGTTCCATCGCGCGATCGTGACGTTGCAGCTCTTCGAACTAACGTCGCGCGACTTTACTGTTTACCGCTTTCGCCACGCTGGCCGCCGATCAAGGACCCGAGCACGCCCAACAATGGCAGAAACTGTAACGTACCGCCTTGTTTCGCCATCGGAAGTATCCGCTTTTTCGTCGCCTTTTTCCTCATCATCTTCTTCGGTTTCATGTCCATGCTGACCTTGGTCTTGGCTTTCGTCGCTGCCCAGACGGCAGCTGCGGCGGCTCTCTCGCTCAGAGTCGAATTTCTCGCGTTCTAGCGCTTTATCGGCGAGTACCTTGTCAGCCGTGTGTCTATCGGTGAGATCGTTGCTCCGAGAATAGGCAATGTTGTGTTCTCGGCACGCCGCGTCCAACGAATTTATGCTCGCATTACCTCTGGCTAATCGCTTCGTAATCTGAGTGCCTAGAAAACCGCAAAACTAGTAACCCGGAATATGTAACTCAAAAGGAAACGCGTTTATCGCTCGATTCAGCAGACTGCCGCGCGACGCCGACATTCGCTACAGTCCTTTACCTTCGATGTGGGACCGTCGATATGCGTCCGTTGCCACGGCTGATTGTAACGTACGTCGCAGCGACGATAAGTTCGAACTTTCGAATCTGCCTTCACGTATTCCAGAAGCTTGTCCCAGACGTGTTCGATGTAATCAGCGTACACGCGTAAGAGTATGACCTTCGATATATATTGTAACTGCTCGACGCTCAAGTCTCGAATATCGGAAGGATGACACAGCGCGAGATACATTTTGCTACTGCACGATTCGCGGATTCGCGCGCCTTTAAATAATCATTCGAGAGCGCGTAGCCTTTAGTGTGAGCATGAAATGCTGCAATCACAAACTGTGACGCGAAATCACAAATGATGGGAGGCAGCGCAAAGAAGCGCAAGCACGGTGAAATGCTGCCGAGTACGCGCGATCATTTGCGGCCCGTCGAATTGTGGTAAAACCAACGTTCTCATAAGTTTGCTCAAGAGTTCAAACGGCGTACGTTTCGAGAACGTATACGTACTACTCGAAATCACTGCAACAGCCAAAGTATCGATATCTCGAAAATTTATTTACGTCTATCGATGAAATCGGCTACTTTGCGTTTTCCAACAATAGCGACATCATTCCACCGAACGAGGCGCGCCCAAATTCTATTTTTATCTTTGATGACGTGACATGCGACAAGCAGGATGCGGTGAGAGAATACTTTTCGATGGTTCGCCACGCGTCGACTGCTTCTATTTTTGTCAGACGTACGCGAGGATACCTAAACATCTGATACGTGACAACGCGAACCTGCTGATCCTGTTCAAACAGGATTGTACTAACTTGAAACACGTTTACAATGATCGCGTGAACATCGACACGTCGTACGACGAATTTTGCGCGTTGTGCCGTGACCGTTGGCAAAAAAAATATGGATTTTTAGTAATAAACAAGGATAGTGGGCTTAAAGACGGGAGAGATACAGAAAGGGATTTAATGAGTTCGCGATATTGTAACATGACTAGTCGTTGTCGATACTTCGCGAGAGGCGAACATGGCTGATGTGCGCGAGCGTGAAAAAATCAAGAGGGAGATCGAGAAGACGAGCGAGTCGATCTGCAAGAAACATCGCGCTCTAAAAATTGGTAGAATCGAGGAGGACATGGCATTATTAAACCGCTGCGATAGATCGTTGACAGCCCCGGTGTGCGCGCGATAAAGAGACAACCGCGCGACGATGACGCAGCGTCTGCCTCCAAGCGCGAGAGGAAGAAAGAAGAAGAAGAGGACGAGGAGGAGGAAGAGGGAGAGAAAGCGAGTGAAACGTTCGAGCGTTCCGCGATCCCGCGTAAATCCGATGATCGATCACACAATCGTATACAGCCAATAACTTCCACTTTGCGTACGATAATAGTACCGACGATAGAATCGTTGGAGAACGTTTTCGAAACGACGGATGACTCGCTAGTAACAAAGATTGCAAATTCAAAATCAAACGTCGGAAGGTCGAGAGGCGTTGCAAGCCGGCTTGGGCCCGCTGGGTCAAGAATATGTCGAGGCTGTCCTGAGGGGAGCGCGAGATAAACAGAAGAGCGATATAGATTATTTATACGGCGTTTACCTACACAAGAATGGATTAATGTGGCAATAAACGTTTCGACGTGGATGATGCGGACCACATAATTATCGATGTAATACGATACGTCGGTACATTCGGTCTTTAATTAATTTTCAAGAGAATTCCCGACGATCTCCTCTACACGACGAATATGAACAAGTACAAGCGCATGACAAACACAAGCTTCATTTGCAGGGCCGATTATTAAGCAATACAGAGGATACAAATACAAATATATAATCGCGCTGATGTCGATCACACCCAAGAAATAGAAGAAGAAATCTGGAAAGGGATTACCTCACGCAATGAAAAACATTGAGCGACAACGCGATCGATTATGTGCACTAGGACGATTCCAACGAGCTAGTGGATCGTCTACGATTGCTCGACGCTTTGCACCGAGCGGGCAACAACGCTCGCGACAACGAGATGCTATCAATTATCGAGGAACTTCGTGAAGCCGTCTTATTATAAATTAAATCGCGTATCGACGAAACGAGTCAGTCGAGTGGCGCCAGCGAGAAAAAAAAAACTTTTGCTCTTTGTATTACGCGTCAAATTATGAAAAAGAGATCCAGCGAAAAGAAAAAAATTAGCTCCAAGAGACGTCGACTCGTCGAGGAATTGCACGCTCCGGCGAGAAGAAATTTTCCATGAAGACGCGTCATAGTTCGGGGATACGATGATCTATGGCAGGCTGATATCATCGAGATATCTGTACTCAAGCTTCAACAGAGAGGCCACCAACTACATACTCACCGTCATCGATGTGTTGAGCAAGTACGCGTGGGCCATACCGCTCAAGAGCAAGAGTGGAAGCGAGACGGCTCATGCTATTGTTGAGATAATTCGAGAGAGTGGAAGATGTCCTAAAAATTTACAAACGGATGTAGGGAAGGAGTTTTACAACGCCGATGTGCAGAAAATCTTGAAAAAAACACGATGTTAATCACTATTCCACGTATTCGACGTTGAAAGCGTCGGTAATCGAGCGGTTCAAAGTCGGTAATCGGGCGGTTCAATCGTACGCTCAAAACCGATAGGTGTTTACACTCAACGGCAATTATAAGTAGATCGACGAGCTGCCGTGTCTCGAATCAGAGTACTAGATGAAAGATATCATATCAGATTGTCCAGCAAAATTCAAAATGGGCGAGTTTGGTACGCGTGAGCAAGTACAAGACGATTTTTGAGAAGGGTTACACGCCAAATTGAACCACCGAGGTGTTTACGATCGTTAAGGTGCAGCACCAATCCCGTAACCTACTCGAGGACTATCACGGAAAATCCGTGGTGCGTTCTACGAGCACGAGTTGCATCGCGCTACTCATCCAGATGTGTATCTCGTAGAGAAAGTACTGCGCAGGAAGGGAGACAAGATGTACGTCAAGTGGCTGAGATTCGCACAATAGATTGCACAATTTATGGATACACAAAAACAATGTCATTTGATAAAATTTTGATTCGTGTATTTTTTCTACATATAAAAATATATATTAATATAAGTATATAAACATATTTTTTTTTATTACTTCCCATTCATCATCATCTTCTTTTGGAGTATACAAAATATATAATTATTTGTAACGCTTTACGAGGGCAAATTAATAAGTACCCGTATTTCAAGACAGACGACGTTGCTAATGCAAGTTGGCATTACCATTGTGTACTACCATCTTTCAAACGACGCCATACAAAATTTCAGAGTGATTCATACAATAGTCTTGATTTGACAGCAATTCGTAGTGAATGTGTTTGATGTTTTCCGATACAAAAAGAAAAAGAGCAATATCGATTCGTGATTCGTTTCTTATTTTGGATGAAAAACGTGCGAAGAAATAAAAACGAAGTTGGATGCCGACTATGGGAACTTTTCACCATCTCTGACAACCGTCAAATATTGGTTCAACCGTGGTGAATTCAAACGTGGTCGGTCGTCTGTTTTTGATGAGGAGCGCCCAGGCAGACGTGGTTACTGAGGAAATCGTTGAAAAAGTTCAGGACATGATTCTCGCTGATCGCCGAACGAAAGTGCATGAAGTAACAAAGGCCGTAGGTGTGTCGTACGGAACGGCAATATTTTGCATGATAACTTGGAAATGAAAAAGCTGTCGGCTCGATGGGTGCCGCGATTGCTCACGGTGGACAACGAGATGCGGTTATCAATTTCAAAGCATGGTCGAATTGCGTTATGAATTGTTGCCGCCACCGTACTCTCCGGATTTAGTCCACTATGACTTCTTCTTGTTTCCAAACTTGAAAAAATGGCTCGGTGGAAAGAAATTCACGTCGAATGAGAAGGTCATCGCCGAAACAGAGACCTATTTTGCATAGACTTAGTTTGACAAATTGTATTTTTCTGAGGGGTTAAAAAAATAACAGAAGCGTTGGGAAAAATGTATCCTCCTAAAAGAGGATTACGTTGAAAAATAAAAAAAATTTTTGTGAAAAGCTTGCGTCTTCATTACTAACACGGGTACTTATTGATTTGTCCTCATATATATGGAGCAGAATACATACATACGTAATAATACATAATAGTAATACTTATATATATGTAAAAAACATACGTAAAGTATAAATCAAAAGAATAGAAATACATATAATAATAGTAATACGCATAAATAATAAAAACATGAGATACATAAAGTGTACATTAGAATATTACTATATAATATGTATATAAATGTTAAAAATATACGATATGTATTATATGAAAGTATAATAATGTAATACTTAAACAGTAATAATACTTGTATAAATGTAAAAAAAGTGTAAATTATAATAGTAATACATAATAGCAATATATACTACATATAATAAATATAATACATATATTACAAAGGTATCCGCCAATGCCCCCACGATAACGTCTCCGTCGAGTCCGGTACATCGTTTATCGTCGTATGGACTCAGAACGATTTTCGATTCGGATATCGTGTAATTTAGATATATATGTATATACGATTGACGGTGAGTCATTTCAATCTCTTCGTTCAAACACCAAGAGTAATCGTCGAACGTTATCGTTCGCGCTACGACGTTATTCTTTATGCTTTTCGCCTTTTTAATGTCCTTCTTGCCATCCACTCTCACTGCGTACATCTTCGCTTTGAGTTCAACAAATTCGGTTTAATTAATACACCGTTATTCTCGTCCTTCATCAGGCCGGGTACTTTTTTGTTTGCGAGAAGTGTATACATTGTCTGCCGGATAATCGCTCGTGTCGAATCGCGTTTCATAGTATCATAAATATCATCGCATTCTATATAATAAATGAGACTATCCGTGTTGGTGTACATGATCTTGCATTTGTCGCGATACATCAGTGACATGTTCTCGTGTTGAAATTCGTACAAGCAGACTTTCGATATGTCAAGTATGCACATACCCACGTAAATCGGCTTGTTGATCTTCACCTCGAGTTTGCGCATTTCAACGGCGATCAAATTTTCCGCAAAGACTCTGCGGCTGTAAAAATTCGATTTCACGATCATTGCCTCCGCGCGTACCGTCTCATTTTGTTATTAATTTTACATCAACGTGGTTGCGCACATTCTTCATGATCTTACCGAATACCACGTTGTTTATTAGTTTATACAAATTTTTTTCAAAATTGGTTTTCACGAGTGTTCTAAATTGTGTATTGAGTTCAATGTAATCGCAGAGCCATGAAGATTGAGCGAATTGTAGCACCCAGTGGATCTTTATTACGCGAAGATGAGTACATTGCTGCAGGTTGCGGTAGTGGATGACGTAACACTGCTTATCGTATAACGTCGCTAGAAGTTTATTTTCGCGCTTGCTGAGCGATTTATCGCGCGTTGGGCAGAAAGGTAGGTCAGTGTCGATCGTGTAGATGCTGCGGATACTCGAGATTGATCTCGAGAATATAACCGATAGGTGAATCCGGAGCGATCGCGTTCACGTCAAAGTTCGCAGCGTCTTCGATCCATCGAAATTCGGCGTATAGTAAAGGTTGACACATCACTCATCCGTACAGATTATTCACATCGTAGTATGACGACGGTTTCGATGGATCGAACAAACACATGTACTGTTATTAGCCTGCGTATCTGTCAGAGCATTGACTGAAGCCGCTGCGTATACCACTCTCGATGAACATGATCATATCAATGTCGGTGAGCAACTCGAATCTTACGCATATATATGTTTCAGCATGGCGTCCCACGTGAAACCTGGCAATGTATAATAATACGTGGGATCGATACAGTAACTCGCGACGCAACTATTGCAGAAATTTTCGAAAATGTCGGCTAATAACAAGACATCAGTTTTTCAAGTACAGATCACTGTACTTGTGGAGCGTTCGGATGGAGAATCGCTTCCAGATATTTCGCGGCGTGAGCATAATCATTCTCGGATACTGTATCGACTGTTAACGAACTAAAAAATAATTCGCGCGATGGCAAGCGCGTGTCCTGCAATTTTTCGATGCAATCAATGTATTATACTTGTACGGAAAGACACCTTTTCGTGAGAGTAATTCAAATTCTTCGTCTGATAATGTGTGAAATTCGAAACGTACAATTTTTAATTTATCTTTGTCGAGATACGACGTCAATTTATCGAGGCTTGCATTTAAAAATTTGAAAGAAAAATAAACCTTAATTTTTCTGAAATTCTTTCCATTTTTATCTTTGGTGCTATCGATATGTTTAGTAAATGAAATATATTTTTTTTTGGTTATCGATAGTACATCTACATATCCATCGTACGCGGTAGCAATTTCTTTAATTATAAAATGCGCATCGTAGCCCGATAAATTGTGAAATATGACCGGAATATAAAATGAATTTTTATAATTTAAATTACAATTCGAATGTGATATCTACCGGTGACATGACAATGATCGCGGACTCGCGTATCATCCGGCGCGAATGGTTTCTCGCAGATGTGACAACGCGTCGCGCTACGATACGCCTCCCATTGCTGTTTAGATAACGTTTCTATGGGCACGTTGGCGGATACGATATTTTTCACGCAATGCGCCAAATCATTGAGTTGCCGCGCGAACCACGTTATAGTCTTCATCGCGGAAGTGATACGACGATAACGCATCATCGTACGCACATCACACGTAGTAACTTACTGCTAAACGCGTCGATACGCGTATGACAACGCGTCTTCCCTGTTGGACTCTGCCTTGCATAAGATGCACTCCAGATCAGCGTAGACGATGAACAGCACTCGTTCCTGGTTGTTATAATTGTCGAATTCGAGCCACCTATGGTCCTCGCTCGGCAGTCGAATGGCGCAGTCGTTGATCTTCTGACAGTCCATTTCGTGTAATTGCAATTTTTCGCACGAGCTGAAGTAATGAAGGCACTTGTAAATAGAGAAATTTTTTTTTAGTCGCTATTTCTTCTTTTATTGGTTTTTCTTATCATACTTATCGGTCACAGAAATATTTCTTGTTCTTTTTTCCACTAATCTGCGTGCTCACGAGACGGGATAGATTTTTTATGCAGATATCCACGCAAAGTGGATAAAACTCTAATGTTATCGTTGCGTGAATGTTGTAGGTACAGGAGATTGACATGCTTCTCCTTCTTGTCATCAGTAAGCCCCAGAGGAAAGACCTGTCTATTTTCGATACTATACATTGATCGACACCGCGTTCAACCGTTCGAATTTCGGAATGTCTTTTAATGCTATTGGAAATTCGATACCCGCGAGATTTAACACTGCAGTGTAATACGGGTATGATGATGCCCAATTTACATGTCTTTCTGCGGGGTACAGAGCGGCGACCACACGAAACATGTATTGTCCGTCGAACAAATACTGATCACCGCTCGTTTCGTCACTATTTTCGTTACTTAGTACTTCGATGTGACATTCCGCGCGCATTGGATTGTGCTTATTCACATTCATTATCAAATTGAGAATTCGCGATAATGCCCACCCGTTGTCACGTTCCTGAAATTCGTCCAGTGATGTCAAGATAGGCTAAATGACGTGTCGCTCGTACCACTCGCACATATATCGATGCAACGATATATCTCGCTGTTCTTTGTAATTATGTTCCTATTAGCACGTTTATCCTTCATTGCAAACTCGCCGTTAAACGCGATGTTCACTTTTACACTGCCGTGTCTTTCTACAGTATCTCGCACTCGTTTGAGCACTACATTGCCAGCGTCTTCTAAAAACTGCTGCGGCTCGATGTGATTAGAGTTTATCACCGCACCTGTCAATATACGACTCTCGAATGCGGCGTCGATCTCTCGCCAGACAAGAGATTGTTCGATGCTTCTCGCGTATTCGCTACCAATGTGCACGAAACGTCGCTCCAATTACATCTTTGCACCCGCGAGTCGCACGATCCTCGCCACCGCGGATTGTCTGTATCCAATGGCGAGGCACGGACGCTTGGCATGACAAAGTTCTTCGAGCTATTCGATGCACTCGTCGCATCGTTGCAGCCATGCAAAACACTCCACCAGAGTAGCGACCTAGTCGCACTGTTCCAGTAATTCGCGTTCCACTCACTTATGGTTTTCCATGTTTTTTTTCACAGTCTTACACGGAGCACTTGCACGTGACTCGTTCACACACGTTGCAGCACTGCTTTACATCTATGTCATAATGTTTTATCACCTTGGTATTATGTTTGTCTACTAAAATGCACTCTTTACAGGGGTAAAGCATAATTGATTAAGCATATACTTATCACACAGGTCACGAAATATTTTTTTTACCAGGATTCTCCTCACGGTCGTAGTATGGCATCACTAACTTGTCCGTTATCATCACTTCAACGCACTTCTCACCACCCGGGAATCTTAATACGCCTGTAGCTATATTGAATCTTTTGTTCACTTTTCATTGAGTGATAACACTGTTCTTTTATTAAACCGAAAACTTTGTACCAAAATCTCTCTTCGAAGTCAATGTGCACCGTTTCCTAACCGTCCGAACCAATATTCCTTTTCATCATCATTATCATCATTGATGATGATTCCCTGTTTCACATCACGTATACCTATTTCTCGATCGCGTAGGAACTGCACCGGCGATATTCGCACATCTTTGTCTCTCCTCCGCGAATCACAGTCTTCAGGTACTTTTGTCGCATTCATTTTTTTTTAATGTGTGCAAAGTGGGCACATGCTGCATGAGAATATAATGTACAAAGGCAGTCTGCAATTCATGCACGACCTGCCGTCTAGCCTATCGAAAGAACCGGTCTCATGCTCCCTGACGTGATACATTCCTCCATACATTCCTCGTTAATGTCAGCTATACAAATCATGCATGATGTGTATACGGTTAAAGAATCACCCATAATTGTATAATAATTGGATCACACAGTGCTTAGTATGAGCATTCAAGTGCTTAGTACGAATTTTTGGAGACGACGCGAATTTTTCTACGCCATCCATTTCATACTCGCTCATATCACTAGCACATCCACTATCATCGGATAGCATTTCTTCGTCGGACTCTTGGTCCATTATATTCTCAAAGTCTACTTCCATTTTAAACACTTCATCTCTAATATTCGCGAACTGTTCCTCATCCATATTTCTAATATATTCTGCTATGTCAACTCTCTCCTCAATGTTTCCGATATTCTCGAACTCTACATCGTCCATTATGTCCTCAAATTCTATTTCCATTACTTCAAATAATTTGTCTGCATTTACACCATCCATGTCCTCAACGTCTGCATGATGGTCAACCATATTTTTCGCATTACACTTATTGCGATCGATTCGGTAATCTTTAAAAGCGCCAACTGAGATGCCGCGCGCTTGTGACCCATTATACAATACATTCCATTTGCGATTTTTTTGTCCCTTTGTCTACTCTCCCTATTGAGTCGCAGTATCAACGACGTGTCATCGATCTCTTCTTAAAAAAATATCGTTATTGGCGTCTCTCTTAACGCGACGTGCCACCGATCTCGCGGTTCTTCCTAGATAAATATTATTATCGACACTTCTGACCTTAAAAGAAAGAACTGTGAGAACGCAGTATGATTTCATCATCTATCCCTCATTGATAGCGCTTTGTGTAGCAGCCGACACATCGATGATGTGCCACCGATCTCCTAAACAAAAGTTCACGTTAGTATCGCAACGCATTTTGGGGTGAGTGTAGGGTCCGCGGCGACCCGAAACGCACTTTAGAATGGACACGAAGTCCGCGGCGGCGGCGGTGGCGGCGGTGACGGCAGCGTCTGCGGCGGTGGGGTGTGAGGTGGCGATGATGGCGGCGGTCCCCAATGATACGTGACATCACAACATGGCGGCATGTATCATCATATCGGTAAACACCGATAGCGCCGGGACTTCCAGCGCCTACCCTCCCCGCGCCTACGAATACCTCCCGCGCCCCACACCCCCCTCAGAGGATCTGGGTTAGAACCCGCCTTACTATACTACTCTTATCAATATATTTTGCTTAATATTTATAATTTAATTTTATTCTCACGTTTGTAACCTTTAATATATTTCTAATTATTTTATTATATTATTTGAACCATTCACATTATATATTTTACAAACAGACTTTTGGGATACCTATAGCGTCGCCACTATTCCCCATAGTAGCTGACATAATCATGCGTGACTTAGAAACGATTTTTTTTGCACAACTATCAATGTTTCCTTCGATATACTTTAGATATGTCGATGATATGCACTAGCTATCAATCAAATTAACATTGAAGAATTTGTAAATACTTTTAATAATTAATAAAATATTTAATAAAACCGTCCATGAATTAAATTTACTTTGGAGATGGGTGAGGACAGTAAGTCTTAACTTTTTGGACGTTATCCTAATTAAACAGGATAGTACAATAATACATGATTGCTATAAAAAATCCTTGTCTTCAAGTAGATATTTGAATTTCTACTCTAGACATTCTTTAGTTCAAAAAGAAGACATTATTTTAGGATTAATTGATTTTGTTACTTTCTCATCCAATGTTTCAAAAAAAGAATTTTGAAACATTGGATGAGAAAAAATAATTAGGATTCTCTTAAATAATGATTATCCATTAAATAAACATAATCTTTATCTATCATTAACAAAAGGTTATATAAAAAGTTCGAAATGTTAAATGATAGAGTTGATAATAATAGTAATAAGAACAAAGATGCAAATGAAACAAAGAGAAATAAGTTTTTTTATTATGCTTTTTATTGCTTACATTACAGAAGAAGTTAAATATATCTTTAATAAAAATTCTTACACAAGCATGGCATACAAAGATATAAATAAAATAAATAAATTCATTTGCGTTCAAAAGGATGAGCTCTTCTCTTTCTCCCATTCAAATATTGTATATAAAATAAATTACAAGGATTGCAATGCGTCATGTGTGGGACAAACAGATAGGATTTTAAAAGCACGAATTAAAGAACAAATGAACCACATTAATTGGAACACAACACAACATTCAGTTATTATTAGGTGTAGTAAAAAGAAATCCATTATTTTTTCAATAGATGGCTTTAGTAATCTGTATCACACGTAGACGAGATACAGATTACTAAAGCCATCTATTGGAAAAATAATGGATTTCTTTTTATTATACCTAATACTACATAGACTAGAGTTTTCATATGAATTCGATTGGGAAAACATAAATATATTAGATAATAAGAAATTTGTACATAAAAGATTGACGTCGGAAATGATTTTTATAAAGAAATAAATCAATGGTTTAAACATTAAAAATGACATGGAATCTCTCGACGTGATTTATTCCAATCTATTTACAAGGACATGATGCTTTCCTCTCCTTACTAGCTTGTTAACATATTATATATTGTTATTTAAATTGTGTTTACGTCGGTCATATGACAGCGAAAAATAGAATCGATACATTGTCTGTTACGTGATATGATTCATTTACATGATTCTATTATGTAAGTTTAATTTATCAGTTATCATGTACTATACACATCTGTTCAATTAGGTTCAATTAATTATAGTCATATATTATTTAGTTTTTTACTGCGTTGATCATATGAGTGTGAAAAATAGAACAAACTTACTGTTTCTTTGAGTGACTTGTCTTGGCATTTTATTATAAGTCTAATTATTAATTTTTTAATTATTTATTTATTATTTATTTTGTACGTCTGTTTAATTCGGTTTTTATAATTTGATATATGTAGTTTCATAATTATTTTGAAAATACGCTTGGACTCCATGGACCTTCTTACGACTACATTATAAGACACGGTCACATGTCGCTTAATTAGATTTTATATAATTACAAGTTTTAAGTGTTTATTATCAACGTTCTTAATTATATAGTAATTTAATGATTGCGATATTGAGAAGGATCCGCAATAAGATCATAACATCTGTACATTATGTATTAATTAAATAAATTATTCACACGCGGATATTCAGTTCGGCTCTTATAGGTATTATCTTTCTTCGACTTATTTATTATTTTTCTGAATTGTAATATTGCAACAATATATTGCAATATCTTTTACAAAATAAAATTTGCAATATTGTTGCAATATTTCCAATAAAATATTAAAATTTCATTATTGCAGCAATATTGTTGCATTTTTGTAATATTGTGCATTATTAAAATATTGCTGTAATATTTCATGTTAGGGTACATTCATGATTTTTAATCAAAATATCAAGATAATTTTCTTTACAAAGAATATATCGTCCGAAAAGTTATTTTTTTAAACATTAAATCTCAATTATCTTGGAAATCTGATAATTATTTAATTAATTTGTGGCATTACGCGCGAGGCATTTCCAACACTTACATACATACAAAAATCTATAAAAAACATCTAATCCGGTTCAAAGTAATTTTTGCTATAAATTATTTTTACGTTTTTAGTAATATTAATCGAACATTTATTGTAATTAAAATTGTTTCATTAAATATATAGTAGCTATGACTAGATTCTTTTTTCAGTGTGCGCGCTGCTTATATATGTATAAGATATATACCATGTGCTTCATTTTAATTATCTCAGGCAATATCTCGAAAAATATGATAGATATGGACGAAAAAATATTTCAGACAAAAGCTGTATGGTTTCGAGAGGAACATAAGACTATATCATTAATTTGACTTCAAATAATTGTTTGAAGGCTTTATAAAAGTCACTTTTAATTTTTTAAACGGAACCCCCTATTTTTCGTTAATTTTCTCATAACTTATTTCAAGAGCTTTCCAAAATACTATAATCAAATATTTTTTTATGAAGTATTTTTTGAGTTATGAGACTTGAAACTCACAGTACCGGCATTAGCATTACACAAGAACCGACACTGAAACCTCTTAATTGTTGTTTAGGATAATGTCCTGGATAATATTTGTCAAGATCATTGGAGATGGATCAAGATCATTGGAGGTTATATCTCTTATTCTTTTCATTTTTACGTGAAAATGAATTTTTAACTCAAATTTTTATATATAATACTTTATATTTAAAAAATTATCATATTCTATTCGATAGAGCAACGTTTCAGTTAAGAATCTGCTTTAATTCCAGTACGATGATTTTTAATGGAATTATGAGTAATCAAAGTCAGAATGCTCGTTTTTATTTAACTCGCAAATAACTCAAGAACAAAAAATTGTAAAATTATTTTAGAAAAACAATTTTGTAAGGAAAACTTCAAATTTTCACGATATAGATAGTCGAAAATTTTTGCAAATTTTTTCTGGCACGATAGACCCACAAAGTGAAAAGAAAAATTTCCCTTTTTTTTCAGTTTTCTATGTATAAAAATTACAAATTTCACATAAATTCAAAAAATATAGTAATTCGAAAGTAGAGATTTCAAGTTTTAAAACTTTTTTTAAAATTAAATGTTGATCATCTTTAATGAAGATATTGTATATATAATTTTGACAAAATACCGTAGAACTTTTCCTCCGAATATACAGGATGGTCCACTTAAATCGACCACTGAAATATCTCGCTTATTTCTAATAATATAAAAAAATGTTTCAAATGAAAGTAGAAAGGTTTCGAGTGGGACATATTTTGATCATGTTGGTTTTTTTTTAAGTGGAGACATCAAAAAGATATAAAGTTATTTCTACTTTTTAAAATGGAATTGTATGATTTTTTTTACATAATATGATTTCTCTAAGAACTGGAAAAAATACGAGCCGTAGGAATCAAGCGCAGAAGAAGTCGTGCAAATAATATGTCTATGAAGTGTGAAACTTCTTCACTAAAACGCGCTCTAACGAAGCGAATCTTCCCTAATACTTCACCTCCAACTTCCGATTCTTCCATTCAATCCATTCCTCCATCACCTCGATCATTATTACCAGTCGACTCAACTTTGAGCATAGAATTTT
The DNA here is from genome assembly GCF_000204515.1 of Acromyrmex echinatior. The sequence goes on from NW_011627299.1 coordinate 175,664, forward strand.
TGAAAGAGTTTCTCGCTCCTCCTTCGCGTAATCATTTCTTCATTCATCTCGATGACTCTTTTGAGTCCTTAATCAACATATTTCCACAAGCAACACAATTTCTCATCAGATGCATTATGTCAACATAATTGGTCCCGATTATTTTGATCCGAATAAAATCTGAAATACCATAGCTGGGCAGTCATCCCATGCAGTCCATCCCAGTACTTCTCCCGCGATCACCGGTTCCCTTTCTTGTTCCCGTAAATTTTTTTCTATAATCTCTTCCCTCCTTCCTCCGTCGTAATTCACGAAATAAACTAATTTCCATATCATCTTTTCGTTACACACACTCACACACCGAACTCAGATTCATGCTTGCCATAATTTCTCAAAATTATAAAAGGAGATACACATTATACAGTTTACCTAACAATCGACCATTGTTATAATAATTTATGGACTTTTGCTTGTTCGTAACTCTGACTTCTTCAATAATTAGATGACCATTATGCAAGACATGTTCTATTCACACATAATTATAAGACATTCGCTGTCATTCGTTATATTTATGTATAATTAATAGTTTATATCTTTGTAATTTGCATTGATAAGGATCTAAATAATTGATCAAAACGTATGTATGCATATTTGTTTAATTTTAATAAAAATTTCTTTACGCGTTAACCGTGTTGGCTCTTAAGTTTCTTTTTTTATATTTTATACACATTATTCACACGCGCGCGCGCGCGTGTGTGTGTGTGTGTGTGTGTGTGTGTGTGTGTGTAAGACCTTAGGAAGTTAAGGGGATGCTGGAGTGTCCTGTTTCACTATTAATTATTAAAAACTCTTTTCTCTTAATTGTGTTTATGAAAAAGTCCTTCTCTACTATTAAAGTATCGACAACAACGCAATTCACTAGCTACAATTGAATACGAAAAACGAAAGAAAATTGAAGACTTACAGTTTTGTTATCGGCTTCTGTAGTCAACACGTCATAATATGTGCTGCATATAAGAGTTACAGACCTTGCACATTAAAAAATATCTAGCGAATTGCAGAAAACCTGAAAGAACAATTCTATGCTTTTAGAAACGAGGTAGGGGCTTTAGTATAAGAGAAAAGAGTCGCCGAAAATTTCATTTGTATATTACGAGTGAAATTGACATGAAGTCATGAAACCGAGCAGTATTTTAGTTCCGCGACATTACGACAGCGGCGCTGTCATGAAAAGTGCGTCGCTGAATCATAGAAATAATCTGAATTATCGATCTATTCAGGTCCATATCAAAAAACGTTCTTATATGGTCAAAGTTTCTTCTTTTGAGAGGAAAAATAATAATAAAATAAATATGATATTAGTTGTTTCAATTTTGATGGAATTATTTCTTAATAAACAAGAAACATATCATATTATTTATATATGAATACAAATGAAGATAATTATTATAATTGCACTGTTCTGTCTTTTACATACATTTTATTTAGTAAATTATTGATGCATACATATAAAATAACATACATACATGTATGTGTGTGTGTGTGTGTGTATATATATATATATATATATATACTATATATAATAGACATACACACGCGCGTGTGTATTACGTGTGCGGACGTGCGTGCGTGCGCGCGTGTGATGTGTACATATATACAATAAATGTCTAAATTTTCCAAATAACTTTACTTACTGAATTATTTCCATATACATATATATCAAGACTCGGACGCGATGTTTTGGTTGAGCTTCGACTCTGTTCGGATGTCGGAACGACAAGCGGCAATCTCGTAGAAGGCGTAGCATATAAATGAAATTTTCGAATATTCATTGCTCTTATACTAAAGCTCATAACTCGTTTTTGCAAGCATAGTATTGTTCTTTGAGGTTTTCTGTAAATCGCCAGCTCTTTATTTTAAACGTGCAAGGTCTGAAATTATTGTATACAGCACATTTTTGACTCGACTCGGATATCGAAATGTCGACTTAGTAAGAAGCGCCATTCCTCTTATCAGTCGCACGCAAAGTACTGCTATTCAACAGAATATTATTACAGAAATGGATTGAATCATTGTATAAACCAGCAATATATTATCAGCTGGAAACGCCATAATAATAATATATTTTTGTATATATAGAAATATATATCAAGATTGTTTAAAAAAAGAATCGTGCGTCCTTGCATCGGTGATGCCAAACCAGAACCGATAGAAATCACATTCTTGAATTGTAGAACGAATTATCGAAACAGAAGTATGACAGAGTGAGATAGAGAAAAAACAAAAAAGAATAGAAGTTCCGATTGTAATCGGTGAGGTTCCGCACGCCGATTACAATCGGAACTTCTATTCTTTTTTGTTGCCGAGTTGGGCTTGTCGAGCGAAACAGCGAATCTGTCTTTCAGAATCTGTCTCTCTCTCTATGGTAGCTTGTTTCTAGCGAAAATGCTTTCTGAACAATTTCGGCTGCTCAACTATATAACTAAGAGGAGAAGGAACATTATAGATAACGTATAAGTTTTAATAAATTATACGTAGGCTGCTAGAAAAGTTTCTGCAAACAATATGAAAAACATGTAAAATTCGGTAAATGGCTTTATTGTTTTTCGAAGTATTCGCCTTTAAAATCGATACATTTTTGTATACTCTCGAACCAATTTTCGAAGCATTTTTTCCACTCTGAGGCTGTAATCTCAGAAATTAGTGTACGAAATGTTTCAACAGTTGCTTCAGGCGACTCAAATCGCTCACCACGCATCTTCTTTTTAATGTTTGGGAACAAAAAGAAGTCACTAGGTGATAAATCAGGTGAATACGGACAATGAGTTATCAATTCAACATTTTTACTGGATAAAAAATCAACGTACTGTGTGACAGCTGGCGTTGTCATGATGAAGAATGATGCGATTTTGGTTTGTTCTGCGCAATTCATTTATGACTTCTGGCAAACAAATTGTTGTATACCAATCAGTATTTACAGTCCTTCGATCCTCTAAAGCCACGGTTGCCACATATCCGGTATAAGAAACAACTGAAGAAACAAGTGTGGGAAAATGTGACTCAATGGATAAGTCAGATTCTCTTGACAAGCCCACGCTTGTCGTGTGATGTGATATAGAAATTAATGATCGAGACTTTTTTTATAACTGGTAATAATAATATTTATTTCACGAGCACAATTTAATATGACCGTATAGGATGAACGCCATTATTGATCTTTTATTATAATTTTTCTTTTTTTATTATTTTTACGCTGCTAGGCAACTCGCTACCTACATAATCCTTAAGCTTTCTACACTCGCTGCGCTAGTGAGGTATTAAGAATTCCCCACATACTCCCCCCCGAGTGACAACGAAACCGGCATTTAGATCTACCATATAAAATATATACAACGTGTCATACAAAATATCTTAAAAGTGTCTGACTAAAGTTAATTACATTTTGGGAAGATTTATTACAAATTATAAGGCGAAAGTCACTTTCTTCTTCGGGCGCGTATACGTTCTCAAAGTTGGTCGCTCGTTGTTAGACGAATTGGCTGCTTGCCCTGCTTCTAGAATTGCACTACACAAATCATCGCGTATGCCATACGCTGGCTTCAAATTCTCGACTGATACACTGCGCCGTGCACCATTAACTTCAATATCGAAAACTCGATCCGAAACACGATTTATAACCTTGTGAGGGCCGGTGTAGGAACGCTCTAATGCTCTCTTGGTACCGCCCAC
>NW_011627299.1:179661-194060 GCF_000204515.1 Acromyrmex echinatior
AGCAGCTTTTAAGCTTCTATGCTACCGCTCGATCATACCGTTCGACGCGGGATGATACGCCGTGGTACGAATTCGTTGACAGCTGATCAGCTGAAGAAATGCCGTAAAAAGATGCGCTTCAAACTGGCTACCTTGATCAGTAGTTATCGTTTTGGGTGCTCCAAAATTTGCTATCCAGTTGTCGTAAAATGCGCGTGCCACTGTAATGGCTTCAATGTCTTTCACAGGGATTGCTAATGGGCCACCGCGAAACCACACAAAAACAATATCTGTACCCGTCCGACTCAGGCAAGGGACCTATTAGATCCATATGAACGTGCTCGAACGCCCATCGGATGCGACAAATTTTTCAGGATGTAATTGAACGTGTCGGGTTATTTTTGACTGCTGACAGTCAAAACAATTCTTACACCATTTTGTAATATCACGATGCATGTTAGGCCACACATACCATTGACGGATTACCCGATCAGTGACTTTAGGGTCCGGATGAGCCACGTCATGGAACAAATGAAAAACGCGATCTCGTAAAGATGCCGGTATATAGGGACGGATTGCCTCGCCGATCATTTCACAGTAAAGTGCAGTATGCGTCGGCCCCCATTGAATTAGCTTCATAGCAAGCGGAAAATCAGGAGATTCGTGAATAGACCGTAGCTCCTCGTCTTGTTCTTGTTTCTGTGTAAGCTCATTAAGTTCGATCTCAACAGGTAAACGAATGGCTTCGATGTGGGAAAGGGAATCCGCCGCAATATTATCTTTACCCGATAGGTATTCGATACGCGTAGTGAACTGCGAGATGAACGAAAGTTGTCTCTGTTGCCGAGGTGATGCTTTTTTGGAACGTTGCATAAACGCGTAGATGAGAGGCTTGTGATCGGTCACAACCTTGAAATTTCGCCCTTCGAGGAAATAACGAAAATATTTGATTGCCTCGGCGATCGCCGTAAGCTCCCGATCGTACGCGCTGTAGTTCTGTTGTGCCGAATTTAATTTGCGCGAAAAGAATGCGAGCGGTTTCCACGAGTCGTCTAAACGTTGTTCGAGGGCGGCCCCGATGGCGAAATCTGACGCGTCACAAATAAGATGCGTCTCGGCTGCGTCGGAGGAGTGAGAGAGTATAGTCGCGTTGGCCAGACTCTCCTTACACTCATTGAACGCTTCTTCAGCCACCGGCGTCCATATGATTAGCCGTTTGTCATTTTTGCGTGAATCACGAAGGTACTCATTTAATGATGCCTGAACGATAGCTGCATTTATTTACATTGAGTCGTAAATAAAACTTTTTTAATCGCTGTAACACTATGCGTAAGTGAGCTTCGTGCTCTTCAAGAGACGTCGACGCTATGAGTATGTCGTCGATGAATGCAAACACAAATTCGAGGTCGCCTAGAGCGCGGAAGATTTGACGCTGATATGTTTGATTCGCGTTTCTAAGACCGTATGTCATGAATTTATATTTGAACAGCCCGAAAGACGTAACAACAGCCGTTTTCGGAATATCTTCCGGCGCCACTGGAATTTGATTGTATACCTAATGCAGATCTAGCTTAGAGAAAATTACTTTCCCACGCAGGTTGGAGGAGCAATCGTGCAAATGCGGTACGGGAAATTTATCCGGCACGGTAATTGAGTTAAGACGACGGTAATCGCTGCAGATCCTCCATGATCCGTCTTTTTTTGGTACCATGTGAATGGGATTTGCCCACTACTGGACGCAAATGCCGGCTTTGACTAGCCGTTGAAATTCAGCCTTTGCCGCTTTTAATTTTTCCGGACTTAACCGCCTGGCGAAAAGCGGGCCCGTGGTAATGATATGATGACGAACATCGTTACTGCAATTCGGAGTTACCTGTTCTAAACTAGTGACCTCCGGAAATTCAAATAAGATACTCGCGAATTTCGTACTGGGTTTGACCATGCTAATGGCAAGCTGTGGTACCGATTTGACAATGCCCGACACGTACACATTATTTTGTGAATCGATGAATCTACGACCTTTAAGGTCCGGAAGGAGATAATGTGCAATCAGGTCGGCCCTAATAATCGGATACGGAACTGATGCTACGCAGAAATTCCATGTGATCGGGCGTATCCCTAAATGTAGCGTTTGGAATGACTCCCCATACGTATCTATACGCGTATTGTTTGCTGCGTAAAGTTTGAAATTGGTCAGAGTTTTGTTCTTCGCATAAGTGCTGGGAAGCAGCGAAATTTCCGCCCCCATATCTACAAGGAATAACTCTCCGGTGACTCGATCGCGGATGTGGAGACGGACAGAAGAATCGACGCCCGCCATGCCTGTCTCCTCGGTGGCAGACGATTCTATTCCCCTGCCTTTTCGTCCGTTAAAACTTGGGCTTCGGCCAAGGGCACAGGAATTTTTCAGTTCCTTTACAGACTCGTGCTTGTTTCCCAAAAGTACGATGCGGCCAGCAGACATGAGAGTTTCTGCTTTTGGAACGCTTACGATTTTTATTTGCCTTGTCTCTCGTCTGAAATCTGCTGTATCGCTTGACCTCACCCGCGAGGATAGCAATATCAGCGGCCAGACCGTCGATCCTAACTTCTAAGTCGGACGGCTTAGACTCTGACGACGATGCGGAGGCACACTGCACAGAATCACCCACGGTCTCAACTATTTTATCCGCCATTTTGGCTAATTTATCCAGATCCGTGCTTTCGGTAATCGCAAGAATGCTTCTAATGTGCGGTGATAAATGTTCAAAGAACACATTTTTTAGTACGGCATCGTCACATCGTTTGTCAGAGTTTAAGTTACGAAGTCGACTGAGAATCTGCGACGGTTTACCTGACGTAAGCACTTGGCCTTTTATTAATTGTCGCAGTTGACTTTCTGCTGACGCTGAAAAATTTTCAATGATACGCTGTTTTAATTTGGTGTATGGTTCAGTCACATCGGGCTTCGCGATGAGATCTCTGCAGCACGCGATGGCTTCTGCGTCCAGAGACATAATCACGTGATGCGCCTTAGTCTTTTGCTCTGTGATTCGAGCGGCCTCGAAAGTGGCCTCGACTTGAATGAACCATATCACCGGATCTTTAATTAAGAACGGCGGAATTTTCGGAACCCTATATGAATCCACGCGTGCGACATTGCCGACCACATTGCCCTGCATCTGTCGAAGCATCGCTTGCAGCTACATCACTTGCTTCTGTAATTCCTCGTTGGTGGGAGGAGCCATAACTATACGTGACGAAGCTTACGAACAATCAGTACTTCCTAATGGTCTTAAATATTAACCGCTTATGCGCGCGCTATAAAAATTTCGATCGCTCAATGCTAATTTGTCAATAATGGAGAAATTGTTAATTGACGTTCGTATAATTGACCTCGTGAAGAAAAGCGCGGAGGCTCTACTTTCCTGTTTTACCGGATTACGCGCGCTTAAAAACTAACGCACTGCATACACAATTTGCCCGACTACAATGCGGCAAAGTCGTCCTTCACAGGTCACAATGGCGGCGAGATCGTCCTTGACAGGTCACAATGGCGGCGAGGTCGTCCTTCACAGATCACAATGACGGCGACGGCGATGGCATCCTGAACGCCGGCTCCTGGGCTGATTCGTGCGGTTCCCACGTCGGCGGAACGCTGAGCGTCTGTCGTTGGATATGTCTCTGCGGTGCTTCCGACGACGAGAATTTTCCACTGGCCCCGGCCTCAGCGATGGGGCCTTGCGACAGGTCACAATATCGGCGATGAGCCTGCTGCTGCTTACGACGTCGGCGATGGGCCTCCTTGTCGGCTACGACGTCGGCGACAAGCTTCCTTATCGGCTAAAAAGCGGGCGAACTGGCCTCCTTTCTTATTTTCAGCACTTCTGCTTAGTTCGAAACCAAGTTCGTCTCGATGTTGCTCGAACGAGTTACCGGTTAATCGCTTCTTCCTCTCGATCACATCGGCCTTTAGATCTCGTCGGCCTTTCGTATCACGACGGCCTTTCGTATCACATCACGTCGGGGTCACCAATGTGGGAATATGTGACTCAATGGATAAGTCAGATTCTCTTGACAAGCCCATGCTTGTCGTGTGATGTGATATAGAAAATAATGATCGAGACTTTTTTTATAACTGGTAATAATAATATTTATTTCACGAGCACAATTTAATATGACCGTACAGGATGAACGCCATTATTGATCTTTTATTATAATTTTTCTTTTTTTATTATTTTTACGCTGCTAGGCAACTCGCTACCTACATAATCCTTAAGCTTTCTACACTCGCTGCGCTAGTGAGGTATTAAGAATTCTCCACACAAGCAATCATTTGCTTGGCAGTACTGCGTGAACGAATAACTTTTGTTGGTTTTGGTTCATTTTAAAATATCCAAACAGTGGATTGTTGTTTACTTTCGGGCTTATATGAATAGATCCATGTTTCGTCCCCAGTAATGATGTTGTAGACCAAATGTGGATGGACGACCTTCACGGAATTCGTCAAAAAGAAAGGTACGTCCACGCTGGAATTCGGCAAACCAATTATAAACAGTCCTATTGGATGGTGCTTCAAATGAAGCACCATCAAAAGCCAAATGGAATCGATCAATGCACTGTTTCGGAGTTAGATTACATTTGTAATTGTAAGCAATCATTGTCCAAAAATTTTCATGCGAAATTTCCATTTTCTCACAAAATAACTTCTTTTAAAATACTATGCAAACAAAACTAGTTGGCTTGGATACAAACTGTCAACTGAATTATAGGTTAAAAACATCTAATTTTACGGATATGGTAGCAGAACGTTGGCGCCACTGGAAGTATCAGATTGCAGCAGCCTACGTACTAGTTCTATATCCCTCCAATTTATGTATAATAGCAAAAATAATTTCAAAACACGATAATTTATGAGATATTGATATTTCCATGATTTTCCAGAATTATATACCACGTTCATAGAAGTGATTTACAAGACCTCGGCGTGGTCTCGCGCATAGGGTGCAAGATCTGAATGTTAGAGATTCTACGATCGATTCTTTTTTTCTTTTTTCGTAATTTTTTTTTTTAATAAGTGACATTGTTAATGAACACATATTACAAGCCAAATATATTTTTAATTATTGAAATTATACGTATTTCTAAAAGTTTTAAACCAACAGTTGTAGCAAAAATAATTCGACGTACTATGCGTCGAATAGATAGAAAACCAGTATTTTTATATGTAAATGAAATCTGTTTACCTTCAGAAAAAATCTGAAAAGATATCATGTTTTTATAATAATGTTACGTTTAATGTCGATTAGTACTTTCTGTGAAATGTTTTTTTTTTTAACTATTATCCGAATGTATGAAAATTCTGATAATGAATCACAAAAGTGCGATGATTATATAATATAATTATAAGGATGATGTCAATATAATTTTATAATTCACAAATCAAAAAGCCTTTATATGTGCAATATACAAATAATTTTTTATTAATTTATTGAAGTGATTCGGTATTCTTCCTGTAGTTGTTGGAGTACATGTTAAATTTTGGGCCGACTTTTGAAATGTCGCCTTCTTTTCTCTCGCCGCCACCGCTTAACGTGTATCTCAGGAGCATTGCACTATAAGGAATATGTTGCGATCGTACCTTTCAGCAAATTATCAATCTTTTACTTCCCATAATCTTCTGTGATGTCTTCTTTATTCAACATATCTTCCTTATTCACATGTTGAATAAAGAAGACATTACGAAATTATTGGAGTTAAATCATCATTCCAGGTTAAAATTACGCATTTCGTTCTATGTCGTCTCTTATTAGCCTTAAATTGATATTATTAGTATTCTATGTTAAAAGATATTACATTCTGTGGGGCATATAAGCGTGGTCAGTAACTCTTTGAAAGAAAACCGAATGTATCATAAAAATAATAAAGTAATATTTTAAAAGTACATTACATTCAGTAAAATGTATTTACTTATTAATATGATGTTCAATCACTATTATTAAGAAAATAACAATTATGTAGAAAGGAAAATATTTTCCTAATAATTTGCTGAAAGGTATGGTTACAGCATGTTTCTTATACTGTGGTTCGGCCGTCGAGCTTTGAGCGGTTGTAAGGGAAAAGTAGATAGCACTTCAGAAATTGGCTCGAAATGTGCAATTAATTCCGAGCATACAAATACACATATAATTTTTATAACTTTATAATAATATATTTAGAATAATATGTTTATTAATAACGTTATTTATTTAAAAAAAATTACGAAAAAGAAAAAAGCAGGATCGAACGTAGGATTCAACATTCTGACTTCGCAGCTCGAGACCACGCTGAGTTTTTGCGGATCACCTCTATGAACAGGGTATATAAAATGCACGAAAAATCGTAAACTGTATCTCATCAACTATTACGTTTTGAAATCATTTTTGCTGTTATACGTTAATGAGAAAGGTATATGATTAATCCTTTTGCTTACAATATCATGTGAGACTCGTGATAAAGAAATCGGGCCAAACATAAGTATCATAGATGAGAGCCGTGTACGTCTATCGAGCCAAACGTAAACAACACGTTCCAGGCTGTTAATTATGGCACGCGCCATCGTAATTTAAATCGTAGAGCAAAAAATTAATATAATTTAATAAAAGTTATGTATTATTTAGAATGTCTCTTTTTCTCTTATGATACACGCCAAGCGGCTGAGATCACCGAGAAAGTATTTTCGGTCGCTAGAAACAAACGACCACAGAGAGAAGGACTCTGGACAGACTCTGAGAGACAGACTCGCTGTTTTGATAGATGAGCCCAGCTCGTCCACGCGGAGACTCACCGATTACAATCGGAGCTTCTATCCGTTTTTGTTTTTTTTTTCTGTTTCGCTCTATCGAGACGATGGAAAATGAAAGAATTTTAAATTACAAACACGGTTGCTAGTTCTCCGTTTTTTTTTTGACAGACTTCAATTTCTTGGACTAATATTCGATACTCCAGCAGATGTGAAAATCTCCAATTTTTGTAAATTTTTTGTGTCTGCTGGAGTATCAAATATTAATCCAAAAAACTGAAGTCTGGCAAAAAAAATGGAGAACTGGCAACCGTGTTTGTGATTTAAAATTCTTTCATTTTCCTTTTATTAAATTATATTAATCATATATCTTTCTCATTAACATATAATAGTAAAAATGATTTCAAAACATAATAATTGATGAGATATAGTTTAGGAGACTTTCCGTGCGCTGTACCGCGTTCGTAGAAGTGATCCGCAAGAACTCAGCATCGTCTCAGGCGTTAAATGCAAGATCAGAATGTTGAAGATATGCTCGATCCTGCTTTTTCCTTTTTTTTCATAATTATTTTTTAATAAATAGCGTTATTAATAAACATACTCCAAATATATTTTTTATAAAATTATAGAAATTATATACGTATACTTCAATGTGCTCGAAATTAGTTGCGCATTTCGGGCCGATTTCTGAAGTGCTGCCTACTTTTCTTTCACAACTCAACGCTTGAGGGCCGAACTGCTGGATTGCGCGCGGACGTGCATTTCAAGAGCGTCATATAAAAAACATGTTGCGACTATACCTTCCCGCAAATTATTATGAAAATATTTTTTTCCTACATAATTGTTATTTTTTTAATAATGGTGATTGAAGATCATATTAAGTAAATGCATAAGTAAATGTAATGTATTTTTAAAATATTACTTTATTATTTTTATGATACATTCGGTTTCTTTCAAAGAGCTACTGATCACGCTTTTGTACCACAAAATGTAATGTAGAAGTTTACTTTACCGCGTCATATATCTGGTCATTTGTTATAATCTTTTTTAGTGGAATAAACCTGAAGAATGCACTTAAAAGACGTATCAATAATAGAACTTCAAAGATGATAGAGATTTTACAATATGGATCTGGATACGGTGAATGCCTTTTCTTAATTAGTCGCTAAGAAAAAGATAATGTAACCATGATATCGATTAAGTATCTTTTTTCCTAGAATGAAAACATGAAAAGTGAAAATTGTATGTATGTGTGTATATGTATATGCATACATATACCGGTTTGCGTGACGCTGTACACGTAAAAAACAATAGCATTATACGAGTCAATCAGCTGTATGACCCGCGTTCACAGTATCGTTACCGTGCAACAGTACTGTCAATTCAGTGTAGTGTAGTAGTGTTCTATATGTGCGTGCGTGCGTGCGTGCGTACGTGCATTTATATAGTGTTTTATGTCCACAAAATAGAAAAAATATAGTAGCAGAAAATTGTCTGCCTTTGGTAAAAAAAGGTTATGGGTGCTTTCTAACAAACGACTCACTCAGTACAACACAGTGATTATCTCATCCTTGTATTGGCGATGCCATTTTTAACTTAGGATGTAACATGTATTGTCAGTACATAAATACATTGCACATACATACGTAGCTATTCGATCTCTTTTTATTATGTTTAATGAGCCTTTTACAATAATAAGCCATAAATCAGTCATAAATTAGAAGTCAGATGCTAAAAATTGACGACTGTGATTGATCAATTTTTAGCTTCTGACTTCTGATTTATGACTAATAACTTATTATAGAAGGTCTATAATAAGAAGAGACAGAAGTTACTCATACTTAACTTTTCATGATGTGATACAGACACAATAGAATATTAGAATTATATTTTATGCATTATGATGTACATTATGTGTATTGATGTACCTTATGTATATTTTGTGCATTATGATATACACACATAAAATACATTACAAAACATAAAATATATTTCTAATTCATATTCACATACGTGTGTAGCTATTCAACTCTTTTTGTTACGTATAACAAAAAGTGTACTGATGTCCTCTTTCTTCTACGTTTAATAAAAAGAGATATGTTTTTATGTCAAATATACGGACATTATTGATCTATGCTTTTATATTTTCAATATCAGAATATACATATAACTAACATAAATCAAAGCTAATGAAAGTCAAATGCAGATGATTAGATATAATATTTTACAAAAAATAATCAAATTACGAATCCTCTGATAAATGATATCTTCTTTACTTTGTACATTTCAACTCAACAGTTTGAAGTTCTTTTCAATAATATAGATATAATATATTACAAAAAGCTCACAAATACAAAAAAAAAAAAAGATTGTCATTCGCAAATTGCCAGAGATGAAGTGATGTAAAATTTTAATAGATAGAGAGCGTGCCAAGGAACTTTGATACAAAATTGATCACAAAATTACATTTATACAAATCTATCTACTAAAATTTTACATCACTTCATCTTTGGCAATTTGTGAGTAATACAAATTTTTTGGATATGTAAGTTTTTTTCTATATTGCCTCACTAGCCTTGATTCATGTTAGTTATACATATATTTTACAGATTTGAAATCCTTTACATAATAATTTTTTTTTTTCAGTATTGCATGTGTATGTATTATGATGTATGAATATCTACACAAATTAGAGATAGAAGTAATTTATACTGTGGTATTCATGCAAATATTTTCTATGTTTAATTACACAAAACATTGCAATTAAATTTTATGTGTACATATACACATTATATTATATATTGTATGTATACAAACAATTTTATTGCACATTTAAACATAGGGAATGCATACATAGCTTAGCATTAATAATATTTCTATCTGTAACGTGTGTTTATTCACACATTATAGTATACATATATACTATACAATATTGTATAATATTGCCTATATGTGTATTATATTTAAGTACACACACACCACTAATATCTATGTATATTTTAACATGAATAACTTCTAAATCTTTTCATTAAACAGTAACAAAAAATGGAGTAGCTGCGTATATTATGTATAATATACCAATGCATAACTAATACATGTTACATGTTACATTCATAAATACAAATTACAATTACATTTTATGTGTATTATAATGTATGTACATATACAATGACACAAAATATTATTCTATTATTGCATATATCATTAATATATTATTGATATTAGGTGTTGGAATTAATTCGTAGCGTTTTTTTAATGAAAGAATGTTATTTATTTCACATGAGCATTAAAAAATACATTAATGAAAGTACTTCCCATCACTTTCTACTACTTTTGACCATCTTTCGGGCAGTGAATGAATACCGCGTCGGAAGAACTGTTCATCTTTAAATGAAATCCAGGAATCGAACCATTTTGTACAATCTTCGTAAGATGTGAACTTCTGCTCGCACAAGCTATGAGCTAATGATCGAAACAAGTGGTAGTCGCTAGGTGCAATATCAGGAGAATACGGCGGGTGCGGTAGCACTTCCCATTTAAGTGTTTCCAGGTATGTTTTTACGGATATTGGGCTTTGCCACTGATGTTGATGGTTCGCCGGGCTTAACCCATGACTTTCTGCGCTTTGGATTGTCATAATGGATCCACTTTTCGTCACCGGTAACAATCCGATGCAAAAAACCTTTTCTTTTCTGCCGTTGAAGCAGCAGTTCGCACGTGAGAAAACGTCTCTCAATATCCCTTGGTTTCAATTCATATGGGACCCAATGTCCTTCCTTCTGGATCATGCCCAAACTTTTAAGACGTTTTCCTATTGTTGAGAAGTCAACTTCCAATGACGTAGATAATTCTTTAAGTGTTTGACATGAGTTTTCATTGAGCAGTGCCTGCAAATCGTTATCTTCAAATTTTTTCGGCTGACCAGGTCGCTCCTTGTCATCCAAGTCGAAATCACCAGCTTTAAAACGTGCAAACCACTTCCTACACGTTTGCTCAGCCAGAGCATGTTCACTATACACATCCACTAAAATACGATGAGCTTCAGCTGCACTTTTGTTCATATTAAAGTAATGAAGCAAAACTCCCCGCAAAAACACTTTATCTGGCACAAATTTTGACATATTCAATGAATTATACAGTATTGTTATTTATGATTTCAAGAAAGGTTATGTACGGCAAATGACGTCCTATGATAGATGTTTACAATGTATACAGAACTATAGGTAACAACGAAATAGTGTACTGCTTGTGCCATCTCTTGTAAAACGCTACGAATTAATTCCAACACCTAATATATTATTGTGTATATGTTTATTATAATACACATAAAATATAATGTTACGTCCAAACCCTTGAAAATTTGGTCAAGGAGACAATGAGGCAGAATGGAGAGGGCGTGGAAGGACGGTTAGATTCAATCTCACAGGTATACGCGCGGAGGCGAACACCTGTGAATCGTACAGGTATACGCACCTTTTCAGTCCCGGAATATGGGTCAACGTCCAAAGGGACGCTATGACATCTTTTTCCGCTGGACAGTGCGAACGTCGGTCTTACTTTTTGGATCAAGGAACTTAATCCTTTTGATCCGGGACTGGACCTCATACGATCTCAGGTATTCGAGGAAATGAATACGAGAGGTGATGTTAATAAAAAACAGGGGAATATCTTAAGTTACATTTATTAATAAAATGAAAAATAATAATAAAACAAAGAGTTTTGTACATTATAAACTTTTCTTTTCATAAAAAATATATACTATAGCTTATAGATGTATGCATGTATGTGTGTGTATGTGTGTGTGGAGAGGAGAAAGGGTTAGCGGGTATGGGAGGTGAGGAAGGTGTTGCAGGAACACATCGAGATGAGGTGCTTGTAGAGGACGGTTTAAGGTGGGATGTATACAATGACTAATCTGTCCCCTTCGTAGGAGGGGGACGTAAAGAACCGGAACATCCGATCCCAGTCGATCGGCTCGAGATTCAGTTGAAATGGAAGGGGCGGGAGTTGATCCAAAGGAGGAGGAGGGAGTGGGAATCCTTCTTCGTGAGGAGGAGGGAGTGGGAATCCTTCTTCGTGAGACTGACGTGGACCGGGTGCTTCAAAATTTT
The DNA here is from genome assembly GCF_000204515.1 of Acromyrmex echinatior. The sequence goes on from NW_011627299.1 coordinate 191,512, forward strand.
GTACTGACGCTGTGCGCTTCCGCGCTTTTATTTATATTCCGAAAAAAGGGCGTTGTGCCCTTTGTCTAGGATGCAAAAGTTAGTTGCAATGTCACGCGAGATTTACGATTTTTATAGCGTCCTATCGTTGTTGATCTGGAATACATCTTTAGTTTCGAGAAGAAAAGAAGTGATTTACGGTTTTCCTTAAAGAGCCAAGATTGCTGCGAGACGGATGACGAATTCTGTTATTCTCGCGAAAAATATGGCTAGGTAAACAAATGGTTACCGTGCAAAAATAGGTTTGTGTGCAGGGCTACCATTGTCAGTTGCGAGTCTGATTTTAGATAACGCTCCCGTAGGAAGTTATCCTATTTATCCGTTTTACGATTTTTTAAGTGCGACGTGGCGCCATTTTTCTAAAATGAAATTGTTAGTCAGTCTCGGATGACAAAGCCTAGATTTTTTTCTATTGCGTGACCTCGGTGCATTTATAATGTTTTTTACAATCTTGTCTCTTTTCGGGCTTACATTAAGATTGTTATTCCTTCCGGGTTGATTGGCATTTTTACGAGTTTTCGCGGAGCCTGTCTGGTCCCTCTTTTTAATTCTGTCAGACCATTATCAAAAGGCTCCGCTCGAGTCTCGCAGACGCCAACCATAGTCGCGACGTGGAGCCGAAGAAAAAAAATCGTGGCGTCTGTAGGATGTAACAATAATTTATATTCAATATAATTTATATTCACTTATGTTTTTTTATATACGTTACAACAATGTTAGAATTATAAATGTTATGTTTGTGCAATATGAGTACACACATTATACAATGTACAGGGTGGGCCATCTATTGGTACGTTTTTAAAAATGCGATCAAATGAGCATACATTGATATTTTTTATTAATTTTTTTTTTGTTGTGAAGCTAAAAGTATCCGCGTCAAGAATGAAAAACGATTTCGTTCATGTGGCTCCCTCTACTGGCCTTACAGTATGCCATTCGGTCACCCCAATTATTAATGACATTTTGGACTACCTCGGCACCAATTTCACTCAAAACAGTCGTAATATAATGTCATCCACTAACATCCCTTTCTCACGAACTTTCCTCACCAATTTGCGTATAGCTCCTTCGGTGGGTGCTCTATCACGACCCATATTTCTTTTCAAAATTCGTACAGTTTCGGCGACACAGCACTGACTTTGAAAATAAGTTTTTAAAATTTCAAAACGCTCTTCAAGAGAAAACATGTTGTTTCGTGCCGCGGACGGTATGACTAATAAACTGTCAAAATTTCGGGTCTGTAGCTCGTTCGGTGTTGCCATACGACGAAATTCAAAAACGTACCAATAGATGGCCCACCCTGTATATACATAAAATTCTAATATTGCATATAAATAGATAATCTCTGCATGATTATTTCGACATGAGTAACTTTTATCTTTATATAATGCGTGCATGTATGTGTGTGTGTGTGTGTGTGTGTGTGTGTGTGTGTGTGTGTGTGTGTGTGTTCATATAGCATTATATTTATACAATTTTCTATATTGGATTTTCTATATTGGATATATAAGTCGACATGTTAGTAATGTAAGTACTATAAGTGTCTATCTCTTTTTATTGGACAGAGCAAAAATAGTTACATTATGTATGTGCAATGTCGTATTTATTTATTGATAATATATTATTGTAACCTAAAATGGCATTGGGCGTAAGGAAAAAGTGTTACTACGGCTTCGTATCGATATAATTATTAGTTAAAAATCTGTACTTTATGTACAGATTTTTAGTACTGGTGATATATATTGGAACGCGGCCTACATTGCATGTGTACATAATACAACTATATTTTTAAGGCCCGATTCCACAAATATAAGATTAATTTCAATTCCGGTTTATTTTTTTCTTAATTCTAAAATTGGAAAATTTTCCAAAATAAAATAAATCTTACATTTGTGGAACCGAGCCTAACACATGTTTTCGTCCCTGCTAAGATGGTAATGTAGGAAACGGGAAAAAAATATCGATAATTAAGCGATCGAATTTCCTGCATGATCATATTAAGGGGATGCTAGAGCGAAGGCCGAAATTGATCAAGGTCGATATTACAGGTTTTCATTTCCAATGTATAAGCTGCTTACGCCCTCTGAGTTAATATGATCATGCAGGAAATTCGATCGATTAATTATCGATATTTTTATTCCATTTCCTACATTACCATCTTAACAGGGACGTGTATTAGGGTCGGTTCCACAATAAGTAAGATTTATTTTAGAAAATTTTCCAATTTTAGAATTGAAAAAAAAATTAACATAATTGAAGTTAATCTTATATTTGTAGAATCGGACCTTAGAAATTTAGTTGCATTATATACATATTTAATTGTATTATATACACATGCAATGTAGGCCGTGTTCTAATATATATCACCACTACTAAAAGTCTGTAATATATATAAAATACAGATTTTTAATTAATAGATATATCGATATGAAGCAGTAATAGCACTTTTTTCTTACATCCAATGTCATTTTAGGTTACGATATATTATCATAAATGAATATCATAATATA
>NW_011627299.1:202534-216949 GCF_000204515.1 Acromyrmex echinatior
GCAGAATCGATCAGCACTTACTGCTGGAGCCATCTGTTGACAAACAGCGGGAACTTAGTTGCGCACCTAATATACATACATACGTACATACATATGCACACATATATATATATATATGTTATTTTATATATATGCATCAATAATTTACTAAATAAAATGTATGTAAAAGACAGAATAGTGTAATTAAAATAATTATCTTCATTTGTATTCATATGTAAATAATATGGTATGTTTCTTGTTTAGGAAGAAATTATTTCAACAAAATTGAAATAACTAATATCATATTTATTTTATTATTTTTCCTCTCAAAAGAAAAAACTTTTACCAGGACACGTTTATTAATATGGGCATGAGTAGGTCGATAATTCAGATCATTTCTATGATTCAGCGACGCACTTTTCATGACAGCGCCGCTGTCGGAATATCGCGGCACTAAAATAAGTTTCATGGCTACACGTCAATTTCACTCGTAATATACAAACGAAATTTTTGTACACGCCTTTCTCTTATACTAAAACTCCTACCGCGTTTCTAAAAGCATAGGATTGTTCGTTTAGGTTTTCCGCAATTCGTCAGCTACTTTTCATGAACGTGCAAGATCTGAAACTCTTATATGCAACACATATTGTGATGTGTTGACTACAGAAGCCGATAACAAAACTATAAGTCTTTAATTTTCTTTCGTTTTTCGTATTCAAATGTAACTGGCGACTTGCGTTGTTGTCGATACTTTAATTGTGGAGAAGGATTTCAATCCATAAATACAGTTACGAGAAAGGAGTTTTTAAAATTTAATGATAAAACAGGACACTCCAGCATCCCCTTAACTCAGAGGACGTAAGCATCTTATACATTGGAAATGAAAATCTGTAATATCGACCTTGATTAAGTTCAATATAAGTTCAATTCGCTTCAGCATCCCTTTAAATGATAATGTTTTCTGTAATATATTTAGAATATATTTAGTAAATATGTTTTCTGTAATATATTTAGTGTTAACAATAAACTGAAATATTTCTAACATGAAGTCAATTTCCCTCAATTTCCATTTATTTTAGAATCGTAAGACTTCGTACTGACTTCCATCGCTCGTCAGAGATTGCATATGGTCCAATCCCGAGTTATAGGAGAGACCGGAGACAAAAGTAACACGGGACAATAGTAATATCATCAATATTTCTTAAACTATAACAGATATATGTATGTGGTCGCGTAGTAAAATTCTATAAACAGATAGGCATTGAATCATTCGTTACATGCTGATTTTCGCGGAACGTGCTCGAGTGCAGAAGCAGAAATTATTTTTTTCATGTATCAAGTAATTTTTATTGGGTGCACAAAATTCAACATATTTTTTTTTCTTTATAATAAAGGTATAATATATTATCTTAATATGTTTTAATGATTCTCTGTGTTGATGTTTTTTATATATTTGTTGATTTTTATCTAGTCTTTTATTTTAAAAATTTACTATGAATCGTAAAATACCATAGGGGACAATAGTAACATCGATGCCTGGGGTCAGTTGTAACGTTACAATTATCTCCGAACTTACTTTCATTTTAGTATTATTTGTACTTTTCTTCATAGAATATCGCTAACAAAAAAATACAAGATTAAAAAAAAATTATACAAAAAAAGTGTCTTTATACAGACATTTGAAGAGGTTATCAAGGATCTGTCATCCGTGTAGCTGCACGTATGACTTATGTTGTGTATTTCTGGCAATAGTATTTTCTATAAACAATGTTATGCATTTTTAGAATGCCGCTAACAAAAAAACGCAAGAGGAAATAAAAGAAAAAGGTAAAAGAAGTATCTTTATAAATATATATAATAAATGTATTGAAGAGGTTAAGGATCTTATTCATTCGTGAGATTACAAAAAAGGAGGTAGGCTGTGTTATGTATCTCTCTGGTAAAAAAAGTTGATAGAGAACGATTGAGAACGATAGGATTTCTATAAATTTGTATCGTGTTGTATTCTATATATAAGTTTATATCATATTCTATCGTTGACCTCGCGAGCATCATGATTGATTGGATATGAATCCTATCGTATTTTATCGGATTCTAAGATTTGTACAAGATTCCTATAAGATCTGCTTCAAATTGGTGAATTCACGAACTAGATTCCATATTCAAAACGATAAGATTTTTCTATCGTTATCTATCAACTTTTTTTACCAGAATTCTCTAACAATGTTAATATTTTCTTTAATATTTGTATTTTTTTTTCGCAGAATGCCTCGAATAAGGAAACGCAAAACGGAACGAGGCACAAAAGAAATGTCTTTATATAAAACAGGCACTTGAAAAGATTACAAAGAACAATTTATCCATTCATGCGGCTGCAAAAAAAGTATAACTTGTGCCATGTATCTCTGATGAGATATAAAAAGAAGAAAAATTTTGCGAATGAGAAAGATGATACAAAATTCTCTGTTACTATGGGATATATAATAAAAGCTGCAATAAAATTTTTACTACAGAACAAGAAAAGATCATGATAAATTATATTGTAAGAGCTGCCGAAATATGCTATGGTTTTTCGCCTAAAGAAATTCGGCGATTGGCTTATGAGTTAGTTTCAAAAAATATAATTTGAAGAGACCTCCTCAATCGGACGAAAACTGTCTAGTTGATCAAGATTGATTTTCTTCTTTCATGAAGAGAAATTCTAAATTATCAATAAGATGTCCACCTATTAGTCTTTCTAGAGCTTTAATCCTACAATTATAATTTAGTTCCTCCACATCTAAAAAGATACACGAATGTTAGAAGTTTAGCTTTGTATAATAGTCACTCTTACACAAGACTTCAGAGAATATAATACATATTATAATACATGTTAATAATGTGAAAGCAATTTTGTAATTGGAATTGAAGGACTCTTATAGTCACTTACATTGTATCAGAATGAGCATCTTTGATTATTCCTTAAAAATCCATAATGTTTTGCCAGTCTCCATGGTTTGCGAATTTTTTAAATATTTAGACAATATTAACGGTTTTAACTTTTGTCAACATACAAGGAAAATAAATAAGAAAATTCTATGGTAAAGGAAAAGATTTGAAAAATAAAAGAGCAAATATTAAGTCAATTTCTTATTTATTTTGTGCTTCTAATAATGAATTGCTAAATAAAATTATATCTAATAATGTCAGTAATGATAATTCTTTACAGGTTATGGAAAAAATATATATTTCGACTGAATTGTTTGAAGAGACGGCTCCTCTAGATTTTTTAAATAACAAATGGTTCCTTAATTTGAGCAATATTGACATTCCTATAGAAATCCATTTGCTTCAATTGGGGGAAGGCTTTGGCCATCCGATTAGTAAACATAATATTGATAGAACATTAATTGAGTTCATTATAAGAATATTGAAAATAATATTATTAATCGGCAGAATAATATAATAAATTTCGTTAGAAATAATACGATTTCAATTCTGGAGAAGTTTCAAAATGATTTTCCTAAGACTGGTTCGAATGATAAATTATTATTTGATTGGTTTAAGACAACAAAAATATTTGTTAGAAATCATCTTGAAATATTAATTTCTAAAGCAGATAAAGGTAATGTTACTGTTGCTCAAAATAACCTAGATTACATATCCAACATGGAATTGATACTTTCAGATAATAATACATATCAGATGATAACTAAAGATCCTACAAAAAAACTTACGAGTGATTTACGTAACATGCTTAGTAGGTAGAAAGGAAAAGGGTTAATACATGACTTGACGTATCGGAAGTTGCGTACGACTGATGAGATCATTTCTAGAGCATATGGTTTAACGAAGATACAAAAACAAAACTATCCTCTGAGAATCATTGTTTCATCTTTAAATAGCCCATTATATAATCTATCATTGTTTCTGCATAACATCATTACAGATTCTATATCAGAAATTCCTAGTTTTATAAAAAATAGCTTTGACTTAATTAATAAACTTAAAGATGTTAAACTGGAACCAGATTCTATGTTGGTTTCTTTGGATATGATATCTCTATTTTTACTAATATACCTATAAATTTTACATCTGGTAGTATGGTTGGAAGGTGGGATGTATCCAAGAAAACTAAAATTCCTTTGGACGAATTTTTGATTGCCTTTCGGATGGTTTTAAATTCTACGGTTTTTATCTTTAATAAAAAAATATACAAGCAAATATTTGGAACCCCCATGGGTTCACCCTTGTCACCTGTTGTTGCAAATATGGTTATGCAGGACTTTGAAAAAATGGCTATCGGAATGCTGCCTTGTCGACTGCTATTTTATTATCGATACGTTGATAATATTATCTTAGCTGCTCCGTCTGAGAGTGTTGGTGATATTTTGGATATTTTTAATTCGTTGGACACTAAATTGCAGTTCACTATGGAAATTGGCCTTGATGGAAAAATATTATAAGTTTTTTAGATACGATATTGATTATTGAAGAACGGAATCTTATTCTTGATATATGGTATACCGTAAAGCAACCTTTTCCGGTAGATTTCTTAATTTCCATTCACATTATCCACTTTGTCATAAAAGAGATGTAATTTATGGAGTTGTGGATAAGATTTTTTGTTTGTGTGAAATTCCAACGAAATAATTTGATTGACGATATTAAGATTTTTTTACAGAATGGGTATCCGTTACGTTTTATTTTTTCGATTATTCATAATAAAATTAAATATCACATTAACAAGATTAATAATTTGAATAAAAATAAGGATGACACTGAGAGATTTTTTACGATCCATATGTCAATACGATATCGAAAGATTTATACCTGTTGGAAACGCGCCCTCAGTACCACGTTGACATAGAGGGCGAGACGCATGTTACCGGCCGAGGAGTGACTTTGAGGAAGATGCCGGAAGTAGCCGCGTGTGAACGGAAGAAGATGAGATCGGATCGCGAGCAGAGAGAGTGCCCGCCCTTATATATTTCCCGCCATTATAGCCGTTCGCCTCTTTTTACTGCCATTGTTACTACGTTTAATCCGAGTCGTATGCTCTCACTGTTTTATAATAAAATAACGTGTTCGTGTAAAAATAAGAAGAAGTGTCCAATATTATTGAGAACCTTACGATCCCGAAACCGCGGCTGCAACAATACCTATTGTTAACATGTTTAATTGTAAATTGGTTTTTACCATTCCTAACACATTAAGAAGTTTCATAAAGAGAGGAAAGGATGATTTGGAACACGTTCAGAATCAAAATGTAGTCTACAAAATATCTTGCGAGGATTGTGATGTTGGCCAGACTAAAATACAATTAAAGACCAGATTGCATGAACATGTTTCTGATATCAATATAAGTTCAAAATCTCCATCAGTGATTTCCAACCATCGTATTGAGGAGAATCATAACTTTAAATGGAATAAAGTGGATGTATTAGATGTAGAGCCTTCATATATTAGGTAGTAAAAAGATGGCTTTTGTAATCTGTATCTCTTCTACGCGTGATACAGATTACTAAAGCCATCTATTGGAAAAATAATGAATTTCTTTTTACTACACCTAATATAATAAAAGGTTGATATCTGAAATGTCCATCCATATCCATATATATATATATATATATTAAAAAACAGAAACATGGAATAAATAGACAAAATGACACGGAGTCTTTGCCGGAATTGTATTCTGACATTATACATTCTCTTTCTCCTTCCTAATATCTTCTCTCCTTTTTCCCCTCTATTTTGCCGTTTTTTGTTCTCGATAATGTTTTTCTGCTAGACATTTCGTTATTTGACATCGTGCAAGTCAGTTGCTTGTTACCTTTGCAAATTTGCTTATAGTAACTTATTAAATAAAAAGACTATTATATTGTACAACGAAATGGACTACAGTCTACATGTTTTTTTCTTGTTGTGTATTATTGGATCAACATATTTACTCTTAACATATTTACTAAGGTACATTATCATATTACTAATTTTTATGTAATTAATATTAATTCTTTTTGTTACTTTTCCAGAATTTTCTTATGACTTTGTTAATTCTTGATAAAAATGACTCGCAGCGAATTACACAGAATGAAAAATTTGATATTAAGGAATTGTAATAATTGTAATTTTGTAAAACCATGTACAAATTTTTAATTTAGAACGATGTTTATATTATTTTAAGATTTTTATATTATTTTAAAATTACATTGAAAATGACTCGATTGGAGTTGAAACGTTTATTTATTATAATTGTTTTGTATTAATTCTGCTTATTTAAATTAAAATTCTTTTATACGTTATTGGCTCTTTGCCCTTCTTGTATACTATCTTTTAATTTTACAAATGTTAATTTATTTTTCGACAATTTGGCAAAAGTATTATATCATTTTGAAGCTAAAGACATATATAATGTTGATGAAACTGGTGTGACTACTGTCCAACAATCTAATAGAGTTGTAGCAAAGAGAAATTGGACAAGACAAATTGGAGCTCTGACATCGGCGGAACGTGGAACATTAGTTACGGTTACTGTAGCAGTTAATGCTATAGGAAATTCTATTCCTCCTATGCTCATTTTTCCGCAGATTCGATATCGAGAACATTTTATAACAGATCCTGTAGGATGTGTCGGAGCTGGTAATGCCAGTGGATGGATGCAGGAAGAAGAATTCCTCATATTTTTGAAACACTTTCAAAATTATACTAATTCATCAGTGAATTATAAAGTTTTACTCTTGCTTAATAATCACTCTTCACACATATCTATACAATCCTTAGATTTCTGCAAAGAAAATGGTATTGTAATTTTGTCGTTTCCACCACATTGTTCGCATAAATTGCAACCGTTAGATCGTTCAGTATGTGGTCCTTTCAAAAAAGCTGTCAATTCTGCCTATGATAATTGGATGAGAAATAATCCGGGAAAAACAATGATCATATACAATATCCCAGGAATTGTAAAAACAGCTTTGTCTCTAATGCTTACTCAAAGTAATATTCAGGCAGGATTTAATTGTACTGGGATTTTTCCATTTAATAGAGATATATTTAGTGAGTTAGATTTTGCGCCATCATATGTTACTGATAGAATGTCTGAATCAAATATTCTACATTCTTCTGTAAGTTCACAATCTACAAATAATGATACTGAACCTCAAACATCATTCATCGAAAATGAAGCTTCTCTTGAATATCAGATATCCACAAATACTGATAATGAAAGATTGCCGATCACATCTAATTTTGTTGTTTCGCCTATTCTTGAAACAGTCAAGACCAATACAGAATTCCAACAAGGATCAGACAACGTTACTGTATTTTCCCCAAAAAATATTAGACCATTTCCCAAAGCTCCTCCTAGAAAATCAACACGACAAAGGAAAAAAAGAAAATCAGCCATCTACACAGATACGCCAGAAAAAGGAAATATACGGATTGAGTATGACGAAAAACAAAAGAAAAGGGTAAAAAAAAATTTACAAAGTAAACCAAAGAAGTCTAATACTATTGAAAAACAAAAAAGTAAATTTTTATACGTTATTTCTTTATATTTTAATTTTATAAAAGTTTTATTAATAAAACCAATAAAATAACCATTATTTTATTTATAAATAGTATGGTACAATTGTCCCCCTCTACTATTACAATCGTCCCAGGGGTTGGGACGCTTATAACAAAATTCCTCATAGTCTTTAAACAAACATAACTTTTTTTCTAGTTATATTAAAAAATTGAATCAAAGAAAATTTTATAGCTAAATAAATTCTACGGTAAATAAGTTCTAACGGTATATACTTTTTTAAATGTAAATATTATATTTTAACTGTTATAACACTTCAAAGTCAAAATGTTACTTTTGTCCCCGGTCTCCCCTAAGGATTAAGTTCCTTGTAACACAAAATTCGGACCGACGTTCGCATTGTTCATTGGAAACAGGTATTATAGCGTCCCCTCAGTTGACCCATATTCCAGAGTTAAATTATAAAAGGTGCGTTCGACACGCTTCATCCTCTTCCCACGGATGCATGCGAGACAAAACATCTGCTCTAACGTCCTTCCATGCTCCATCCTTCTTATTCCTTCTTTTTCTAAACCTATCCACACATATGACCGGAGCTTGGACGTAACACTGTCATAAAGTGACATAAAATGTTTAATAACTCGTAAATTATTAACTTTTTGATAATATCTTAATATCTTAATACTTTTACGAACAGAATAATGAGATGAATCAGTTGGTGGAAAGAAAACATATCATTGCTTTAAAAAAATATGTATGCAAAATGAATAATTTTTTAAATAAGCAACTATATGTTTTCTTTCCACCAACTGATTCATCTCATTATTCTGTATTTGTAAAAATATTAAGGTACGATTATCAAAAAGTTAATAGTTTACGAGTTACGTTATTAAACATTTTATGTCAATATGTGCTAGAATAAAGAATAAAATATCTTGTAAAATATTGGTTTTTTGATATTACTACTTTAATTTATATATATAATGTACGAGCGCAATCTGAACAAACACACGCGTCGCAGATGCATATGGGCCATTTTTAATGTTTACAAGGATCGAATATTCAACCAGAGCGATGCGTATCCCAACTCGTTTGTCATTCTGCGGATCACGTGAGAATAGATTGAGCTTAGAGCATTTTTTCATTTCGCCTTTTCGCTTTGTCTATACATGTACCTAAATCTGATTGTGTGTGTGTACGCGTATGTATATTTGATATAATATATAGCTGTAATATATATATATACATCTACATTGACCAACAGCGTACAAACGGAATGGACAATAGGTGCGGTTAACCGCAACGATGGCGGTGGTCTGATGAGCGGTAGACCAACTGCTATTGATTATCGAAGTTTATAGGAGCCATAATGCAACAAATATTTGCAATCTTGCTAGTCCAAGTGCCGCGAAGCTATATTACTGCTTGTTACATACGCGCTTATACAAGCGAGCGAGTGTAACATGTCTCGCGCGCGTCTAAGATGATCACCGCTACCGAGAAAGAGGATACTCGACGTTGTGTTGATCATGAAATGTCGGCGAACACGTCCCATGTGTACGAGACTGCCGTGCCCAACTTTCAACATGTGTGCCATCGCATCGTGTTGACGCGCATGTATTGTATTTGTATAACTCAGGAAAAGCTTATATTTCCCCAAGATCATTCGACCTCCTGAGGAAATTGAACCGTTCTGTAGTATACATATATTTAACAAGGCTGCTCTTCGCAAACAGCCGGTTTCAAATCGATGTACGTACAGTATATCCCGTGCAGTCGGTTTCTTCTATCTATTCATCCTCTCTCTCTCTCTCTCTCTCTCTCTCTCTCTGTCTTTCTCTCTCTCTCTTTCTCTCTCTCTCTCTCTCCCCCCTCTCTTTCTCTCTTCCTTTCTCGATCTCGGAGATCATCCAAACTTCTGTTCGGTTACGTGCGAAGAAACGTTCAACATCATCGTTTGAGAGTATGACAAGTTTCTCGATGCAAGTTTCTCTGAACTCTCATGCAGCAGAACGAGGATACTCGCGGAGTTCATTGACCACAGCTAGATGGTCTCTACGGAATCGATGGAGAACTCGCCCTATGATCATTCTCAACAGCGATACGAATATTTTATGAGAGTATTTCGGATCGGAACGAGGATATCCATGTGTCACGTCAGAAACGGCAATTGCTCGTCGTTACTAAGATGAGATCATGAATTTGTCCATCTTTGAATATGCTTGTTGTGAAGAACGTGGTATACGAAAGTATCTTTCTCTCCTACTATAAAGGAGAAGAGAGACAATTGAGAATTCTTTTTCCATTTATATTTTCTTTTACGTTTTAAAGAGTTTTTCTATAAATGTAGATAATTTTAAAAGTGAAATAAAGTGACATACACAAAAATCGATTAACGAATATTTGAAAGATTCCTCGCAAAAACCATTAACAAAATAGCCCTTTAAAAAATATGGGTTTTGACGACAAATCATCATTCGCTATCAATAACATTACATCCTAAATAATTTTATTCCGGTAAGAATAAAACAGAAAACGATATAAGAGTTTAACATATGCAAAGATTGCATATGTTAACTAAAGGTGCTTTTAGTTAAAAATAATTTTTGCTTTACATTTGTATGTATCAAATTCATTTTGCGTGGAAACTTGTTTAATTATGGAGAATTTTAATATCTATGGAGAATTCTCTTCTATATATTTTCAATAGTTCTAAAGTCCTAGATAGATTAAAGTTCCAGAGTAGTGCTAAGTTAAAAATTTAGTTAAAATGATAATTAATTTTAATTTAACTTAATTACATTTTGGATTACTAACTTTTCAACTTAATATAATTATATTTCATCGGTAACTATTTTGAATTTAATTTTTTTTTATGTTAAGATACAATATATGAAAATGGTAATAATGATAGCGATAAAAATAATATATATGTACCTGTCAGAAATCGTATATTCCGATGTAGATTCAGTTTCTAGTAGATTAAAATCTATTATTTCCAATAAACATGGATTGAAAGAAACATATAAAAACACATACAACCATACGTATTGTACATGTAGAAAATATATATGTTGAACCTGTATAATCCGTAGATATGTCGCAATTCATTTTATATATGTATATATAAATGTATTTACAAATATATATATATATATATATATATATATATATATAAATGTATTTATAAACGTGTATTTATAAGCGTATTTATATAAACGTATTATTTAAAAACGTTAAAAATATAGGTTTTTTTTTGTTAAAAAAACGTTTATTCAAACGTTTAAAAGAAATGTGTTTTTAATATTAAAAAAATTTTTTTTTAATGTTATAATTATATGAACAAAATTGTTAGAAAAAAAATACAATGCAAAATTTTTTTTTAATTTATTAACATTTTTATCAAAAATCCAACATCCAAACCTTAGACAACCAATTTTATTAGTTAATTGTAATTTTAAATTATATTTTAATCTTTTTTACTTACTGGGTTTTGAACTTGGGCTCTCAGGGTTATAAGTTTCGTACATTATCCATTATGCTACTTATAATTGTCAATTTACACAGCTCTTATTGTCATATAATACACTTAACAATTATATTGTTAACTTCTCTTCCGTGATTATTGTATTTTTTTATTCTGGCCCATTTTATTTATACCATATATTTATAATTTTATATTATATTGAATGTTTATTAACTAAATTATTAAAAACCTTAAAAAAAACGTATATGCATTACAGTTTTTAACGTATACACATATATGCGTGACTGCGTCTGCCGCCTGCTTTTCGTGGCTGCGATATCATACAAAAAAAAAACTGAATTTCCATTTATTATTATCGGCCGCTGATTATCTCAACGCCATATTAGTACCAAAGCTTATAATATATGCAATGTACGTGATGTAAACTACAGATTTTCAATATTGGCAGTAAATTTTGGAACACAGCCACGATCGGCAGGTTGAAGAGGGATTCACTTTTGAAAAGAATTCATTAAAAAATTATTTAAAAATATTTATAATATTTTATAAAAAATATATTTATAAAAAATTACTAGTTTTTACCAGACAAATGATCGAGAAAATTGTTCATCGTCACAATATTCTTACATGTAATTGTATTCCACTTCATTAAAATTCTCTTTTTCTTTTCTTAATGAAATGAAAAAAATTTAACTTTTAACTATTTAATTACTTTTTTTTAACTCAATTATTAGGTGTTGGAATTAATTCGTAGCGTTTTACAAGTGATGGGAAGTACTTTCTTTAATGTATTTTTTAATGCTCATGTGAAATAAATAACATTCTTTCATTAAAAAACGCTACGAATTAATTCCAACACCTAATAATTTTATTGTGGATTTACTTGTATCTTAATTAAATTAAATTTTTAAGATTATAGCACAATTTTTGCATGGAAGTTCCCTAATTCTAAAAAATGACCACGATCATCTAACAAGAAGCTCTTGAAATAAATAGAAAGAAATAGTTCCCCAGTTAATCCGCAAGTATGTATACCTTAAAATAAGATTGAAGAACATTTATATTAGTCTTTACATTTATCTTATAATAAGGTTGAAAAACATTTATATAAATTATCATAAAAGATGCAAGCTAAACTAACAAATATACGATGCAAAACAATCTTTAGATTTGCCAGCAAGGCCAATTAAATAATTATTCTAAATATTATAACGTTAAATTTATTAAAAAATTTTTGTATAGACTCAAATGAATTAATTTATAACGCGTGTATAAAGCCTATATAAGGCAGCACTAATTAAACGAATGCGAATAATAACTTATTTTTAATATAAATCAGTACATATATGTTTCGATCTTGATTTGGCTCTTCATCAGTATGAAAGTCGCATATTGTAACATATTAATATCTAGCCTGGTAAAAAATTTTTATGATTTAATATGATTTGCATCACACAATTTATACTCTTCAATTTTTTAGCTCATTTTTTCATTTAGCCCGGTAAAAAATTTTTTATACATTAATGTATAAATATGTATAAACATAATATTAATATTTAATTAAGAAAGAGGGATGTATGAATATATATGGACATATTTCATATATGATTATACATGTTTATGAATATTTGTGTATGTTTATACATATTTATACACATTCATAAAAAATTTTTACCGGGCGATAAAATTTGTATATTATCTAATTTAAATGACATAAGCTGGCTATCATTTTTGCTATTATTCAATCACACATTAAGTAATGATAAACAATGAGAACATAAATATATTATTAGCTGTTGGAATTAATTCGTAGCGTTTTACAAGTGATGGGAAGTACTTTCATTAATGTATTTTTTAATGCTCATGTGAAATAAATAACATTCTTTCATTAAAAAACGCTACGAATTAATTCCAACACCTAATATATAAATAAAGAAAATAAAGGAAACAAGGAAGAAAATGAAGACATCTGTTTAATTAAACAAGATAATACACTAACTTATAATCTATATATAAAGACGACATTCTTCGTTCAGTTCTAGCTTATCTTTTATTTATGGCATCCGCTCTGCCAAAAAGAAGGCATAATACTAATTATAAAATGGAGAATGTCGCCTTTATGTATTGATCATAAATTAGTATATTATCTTATTTGATTAAACAGACGTCTAGTTTATTTTCTTCCTTGCTTCCTTCATTTTCTTTACTTATATAATTATATAAATCTTTCTTTTATTTATAATTATATAATTCTTTATTTATATAAATCTATATTTACATTCTCACTGTTTCATCATTATTTATAATGTCTGATTGAATCATCAATAGCAAAAATGAGCCAGCTTGATCTAGCGTCTTAGTGCACTTTGATTTTTTTTTTGTTTTAATGGCTAAAACTATTTGTTTGACCTATAATGTTTACAGAATTATTAAAAATAAAATCAAAACTCTAAATAATTAATGAATTTCCACAAAACGATATGCTAGCTTGACACTCACTTTATATTTCAAATAATATTTCATTCTTTATCTTCATCATTACGTTGTTAAAAATAGAAATAAAAAATATTATGAGATAAATAGGTAGTATAAAATTTTTGCAAAAAATCGAATAAGTCTAGAAGTTTTTTAAAATGAATTCTCAAAACAGTAATTAAAGTCTTTAACTATGTTCTTATACTTATTAAATATCAGAAGAAAAGTTATCATATTTATAATGAATGATAACATTTTACGACAGCATTTTTCACACATGAAAAAATCAAATTATCAGTAAAAGTAAAAATAAAATCTAGCGTAAGTTTTGACGTTATCAAATTATTTGCATTTTTTGTACGCGTTTGAAGTTTTGAGGTGGTCATTTACGTCTACGGCGCAAGATAAAATTTTGCGATTGTCTGAAAATCATGTACGAAAATCGTTCGATAAGTTAGATAAATTTTTGTGAGATGGCACCATAATGAACTGTGTAATATATGGGCAGGAAGTAACACTATTCAAACTTCACTGTCTGTTCGAGATCGGTAATTCGAAAGAAAAGCAAGAATTCTTTCAGTCGATCGACATTAATTGTCATTGAACGCATGCACAAATTGAGCTCGTGATTTCATCTCAAACATGATTTTAATCCTCGTTGAAATCATCAAATTCGTCGTTCTTTGTTCTTTTTAAAAACAATTCGTTACACGCAAACAAGTTGTCGTTACCGGCAACGGACAATCGAAAGTTCTAGAACGATTCAATTCGCGCACGCGAGCGCCGCGCTCCGACGAATACGTCACGCGCTGTCACCAATCCCACGCACGGATTTTCTGTCGCGCATGACTGTTACGTTGAACGTCGCTAGAAAAGAATCCAAAGCGCCAATCAATTTTGTACACCTAATGCCACGTAATAATTACGATTGTGGCAAATTTTTATTGGATTTTTCCCAAAAGGGAAAGCTCAG
>NW_011627299.1:219415-242426 GCF_000204515.1 Acromyrmex echinatior
ACACGCAAACAAGTTGTCGTTACCGGCAACGGACAATCGACAGTTCTAGACCGCTGCAATTCGAGCACGCGAGCGCCGCGCTCCGACGAATACGTCACGCGCTGTCACCAATCCCACGCACGGATTTTCTGTCGCGCATGACTGTTACGTTGAACGTCGCTAGAAAAGAATCCAAAGCGCCAATCAATTTTGTACACCTAATGCCACGTAATAATTACGATTGTGGCAAATTTTTATTGGATTTTTCCCAAAAGGGAAAGCTCAGATCGAAAGCAATAAATGCCTCGATCTCGCCGTCCTCCTCCTTACTTCCAAAAAGTTCTTAGAGTTCTTAGAGTCATAGTCGCGCTTCGTAAAATCGCCGTGCTAACCGTTTAGTGAAATCGCTATAACCGAATCTTTCGAGAAGCTTCGAGGAAAATCGCCGAGATTTTCCATCACCGCGATTCCAAGCTCAATTTGGAAAAGGTGACCGCATTTAATATTCTGTTAATCTGATCTTTAATTAATTATATCTTTTGACTTTGTAACTGAATACATTAAAGAAATTCTTTTGTTAAATTAAATGAAACGGAGTTCTCTTCACTGTCGTGCATCATATCAACCTTGTGCCGTTTTCTCACTCGAATCTGTCCGCGCGGTGCGCTCTCGCACACTGTCTTATACCAAGTTTCAGCCAAAAACAATGTTTAGTTTACGTGACGTTGGAAGTAAGCATGGCAACAGTGTGATATTGTCGTAAAAATGAAGAAAGACAAATTCCATGCAGTGATTAAACATTTTTATTAAAGGAGACAGATCTGCGCATATCAAAACCGAGTTGGACGAATTGAAAGTTCACGAAGACTCTGCATTAGCGTTGAAGACCGTTTATTTTTGGATTAACGAATTCAAAACAAAAGTGGCCGGATATCAACCAAAGATGAAGCGCACTTCAAACGTCCAGTTGAAGTCACTATGCTAGAAATGATTGAAAAAATTCATCATATCGTCATAGAAGATCACCGAATAAAGGTGCGTGACATAGCTGAGATTGTAGGCATCTCAGTAGATAGGGTGCATAATATTTTGCATAAAAAATTAGAAATGAAAAAGTTTTGATGGGTGCCGCGATTGCTGACCAAAAACACCTCCATAGTCGCAATGGCAAAATTGCGTGAATTAAGATTCGAATTGCTGTCCCATCAATCCTATTCTCCTAATTTGGCCCCTTGACATTTTCCTATTCCCAAACCTCAAGATCTGGCTGAAAGAAATTTTTGTCCAATCAGAAGGTTATCATTGCTATGAATGCGTATTTTGAATACCTCCTACTTTCAAAACTTCCTACTTTTCCGATGAGTTTAAAAAATTGGAACATTACTGGATTAAGTGTGTAGAGCTTCAAGGAGACTACGTCAAAAAGTGAAAAAGAATTTTCCGGAAAATAGGTGATTTTATTACTTTTTTATTTGACATATCGAACGACCCTCGTATTTTTATATAAAATTTATCTCTGAACGAGAAAACGATCAAATTAAAGCGATTTAAATGGAGCAAAATGATGCATTTTTAGTTTAAAACCGCTTAAATTTCTTCTTTTTTCGATCTTCCTTTTTTTTATTAATATTAATGAGAAAATGTTTATCTTCATGATTTCATTTAAAAGAAACACTTATTATTCGTCTTTCTAACAAAATTAATGAAATTAAATTAAAAAATATTAATAAGGCTCTGTACGTATAAAACAAAGTAGTACACAAGAAGGGCAAAGAGCCAATAATGTATAAAAGAATTTTTATTTAAATAAGTAAAATTCATACAAAACAATTATAATAAACAAATGTTTCAACTCCAATCGAGTCATTTTCAAAATGTAATCTTAAAATATATAAACATCGTTCTAAATTAAAAATATGCACATGATCTTACAATATTATTATAATTCATTAATATTAAATTTTTTATTTTGTGTAGTATGCTGCGAGTTATTTTTATCAAGAATTAACATAGTCATAAGAAAATTCAGGAAAAGTAACCGTAAATAAAAAGAATTAATATTAATTACATAAAAATTAGTAATATGACAATATACCTTAGTAAATGTGTTAAGAGTTCATTAGTAAACAAAAAGAAAAAAATGCATGTAGATTGTAGTCCATTTCATGATACAATATAATAGTCTTTTTATTCAATAAATTATTTTAAGCAAATTTGCCAAGGTAACAAGCATCTAACTTACACGATATCAAATAACAAAATGTCAAGAAGAAAAACATTATCGAGAATGGAAAACGGCAAAATAGGAGAGAAAAGAGAGAAGATATTAGGAAAGCGAAATAGAATGTATAATGTCAAAATACAATTCCGGCAAAGATTCTATGTCATTTTGTCTGTTTATTTCATATTTCTGTTTTTTAATATGGACCATTTCAGATATCATCCTTTTATTATATGAAGGCTCTATATCTAATATGTCCACTTTATCCCATTTAAAGTTATGATTCTGCTCAATACGATGGTTGGAAATCACTGATAGAGATTTTGAACTTATATTGATATCCGAAACATGTTCATGCAATCTGGTCTTTAGTTGTCTTTTTAGTCAACATAACTAACATCACAATCCTCACAAGATATTTTGTAGACTACATTTTGATTCTGAACGTGTTCTAAATCATCCTTTCCTCTCTTTATGAAACTTCTTAATGTGTTAGGAATGATAAAAGCCAATTTACAATTAAACAATAGGTATAAATCTTTCCGATATCATATTGACATATGGAATCGTAAAAAATCTCTTTGTGTAAAATGAAATTAAGTCTAGAGTTAAGTAAAATTTTAAAGTTAAAAAATTTATTAGTTGAATGTACAAGAAAACAAATTACTTCGTGAGAAAATACAAGCGTTTGCTTTGGCATTTATATTGGTCTTGCTGTGTGTCACGGCAAATCAACCAATATTCATTAATGTGGTGAGAATCTTTTCCTTTGAAGCGTTGTTCAATTGTAATAATATTTTGATAGAAACACTTACTGTACTAATCATTAAAATCGTCCAAGTTATCGAGAAAGAAATCTAAATAATTGTGCAAAAAGTAGATTTTCAATATGTTGACTACTATCTTTTTTTTTTAAGGCAGCAATAATTTTGACTACAACTTCTTTATAATTTTCAATTCTATTCTAGCCCAATAAATTGGTAATAATAACCGAGTTGATAGTTTTCCATTATTCGTAGGCGATGTAAATCTGAATCAAGCCGCGGCCTTAAAACCATTGCGCGTAAAAGTTTTAGTCTAACTATAGAATAACGAAAAACAATAAATTGATTGACTACGAAACAAGCGATAGCAAGTTGCGTGATTGTCTTTCCGTTGGTTGGTCATAAAAACAAAGCGTTGCAAAATCGCAATTTATCGACGAGATACAAACTTTCGACTATCATGGTTATGACATTTCACTCGTGTTGCTTCTGCGCAGAAGACGCGGCAATTCTTGGTTCCAACGCAGCAACTAGTCAATTAATCACTTTTTAGAATTTTACGATTATGACTATGACTTTTACGTGTAACGTGGCTTATATATAGCTAACTTCAAGGGAAATCCGTTATGACCGCTTTTGTAATAAGGACGAAAATTTTGAACAATTTTCAATTAAAAAAAAACATATTTTCACCATTTTGCTTTCAATCGCTTTAATTTTATTATTTTCTCATTTAGCAACTAATTTTAAAAATATATGATTTTCAAACAATCGCAAAATTTTATTTTGTACTGCAATGTGCATTAATAATCCCTTCCCAAAAGAGCAAAAAACGTTTATAAAAACTTTAAAAAAACGTTTAAAAAATGTTTAAATAATGGGATTTATCCCTATTTTTCATTTAAAAAACGTTTATTTAACGTTATAAAAATGTTTATTTAACATTTTTTAAATGTTCAAATAATTTTAACATTTAAAAAACATTTTATTAACATTAAATGAATATTAAACAAACATTTCTTTTAAATATTAAAAAAATGTTTTTTTAACATTAAATAAATGTTTTTTTAATGTTTAAATAAATGTTTTTTGCTTCAAACAAACGTTTAAAAAAGTGTTCCTTCGAAACATTATTTCAAACGAAAACTTAATGTAAAATGAACATTTAATAAACATTAAATGTACGTTTAAGAATATTCCATGGAATCATTATTTCAAATGAAAAATTAATGTAAAACGAACATTTAATAAACGTTAAATAAACGTTTAAAAAAATCTTATTTTAAAAACAAATCATAAAACGTAAAATTTATTACAAATAAACATTCAAAAAATATTTAATCAACATTAAATAAATGTTATCCTGAAAAAACGAATTGTGAAATGTGAAATTAATGAAAAATAAACGTTTAAAAAACATTGGGACATAATAGTCCAACATGAAATAAATGTTTAGAACATGTTTCTTCAAGCCATTATAAATTCAAGCCATCTTAAATAAACAATTGATGTAAAAAAACACATTTAATTAACGTTAAACAAATTTAATTAACATTAAAAAAATTTGATTTATTGTTATTTGAAGTAAAAAATTAATGTAAAACAAACATTTTATAAACATTAAATATAGGTTTAAAAAATATTTTTTAGACACTTATTTAAAACAAAAAATTAATGTAAAACAAACATTTAATAAATGTTAAATAAACGTTAAAAAATATTTCTTTCAAAGAAAATGATTCACATCATTTCAAATGAATAATTATTGTAAAATGAACATTTAATTAATGTTAAATAAACATTTAAAAAATGTTTTTTTATCGTTATTTGAAATAAAAAATTAATGTAAAATAAACCTTTCATAAATATTAAATATACGTTTAAAAAATGTTTTTTAGACAATTATTTCAAACAAAAAATTAAATGTAAAATAAACATTTAATAAATGTTAAATAAACGTTTAAAATATATTTCTTCCAAATATCATTTCAAACGAATAATTGATGTAAAATGAACATTTAATTAACATTAAATAAACATTTAAAAAAATATTGTTTCAGAAATCATTGTAAACAAAAAATGTGTAAAATTAACATTTAAACGTTAAATAAATATTTAATAAATGTTCCTTCAAAACATTACGGAAAATTATGTGAAATAATGTGAAACAAATATTTATTTAACATTAAATAAACGTTTAAAAAGCATTTTTTTGAAACATTTTAAACGCAACACTAGTGTAAAATTAACATTTAATAAACATTAAATAAACGTTTAAAAAATGTTATTTTGAAAATGAGTCATAAAACGTAAAATTAATTACACATAAACATTTAAAAAACATTAAATAAACGTTAAATTATAAATGTTATTTTGAAAACGAATCGTGAAGTGTGAAATTAATGAATAATAAACATTTAAAAATCGATTAAAAAACATTTTTTCCTCATTGGGTCTTCAAATGTGCATAAAACTTTAAATATGCGTAAAAAAAAACATAATTTGATATTGCGTGACGATACATACGCCCGTTACATTTTATCTCTATTTTTGTGGACAATTTAAGCTTTCTATATGTGAAGAAATAAGTTATTTTTGTTCCATGTATCGAAGATAAGCAGCCTGGTTTCCCGAAAATTTAATTTTTTAATTTGTTTATAGATTTGAAATTTCGTTTGATAATGAAAAACCAATTTAATAACGATTAAAACAATTATAAAGATTATGCGGGTTTCGCGGGTTTCCTCCGGGTCCAGAGCCATTCTTGAAATGCCAAAATTTCGTGAACTTAGCAGTCCACTTCATCAGGGCGAAAAGCAGCTTGATACTGAGGTCTTCCGGGCCGTTCCTTTTATATTACACTATTTATTGAAGTGATGGAGGAAAATAAAAGAATTGTGGGGGGGGGGGGAAGAGATGGGGGAAATTGGTCAGTCTTCAATAACCACACAAATCCTAATAAAAGACACATTAAACATAATAAAGACCTCACATGAAGTCCCCTTCGACCTCATCCCGCTAATAGAGCACTGCTTAACAACCACTTCTCCTATAACAACGAATTTTATGAACAAACTTCAGGAACGGCAATGGGCTTTCCTATTTCTCTTGTAATCGCCAACATCTTTAGCATCTTGGAGCATTTTGAGAAAGAGGCCCTCAGAAAAGCACTCAAAAAACAGAAGTTTGGTTCCGTTATGTAGACGACATTCGATATGGAGACACAGCAGAGTCGAACTCCGTAAATTCCTTATTTTCCTCAACAATTAACATCCAAATATCTATTTCACTATAGACATAGAAAAAAACGGAAAACTCTCCTTCCTAGATGTTCTTGTCTCTAAGAAAGCTGATGGTACCTTAGACTATCATATACAGTGAATCAACACACACAGATAGATACCTATCTACCGAGTCGCATCACCATTCAGCACAAAAACTGTCAGTAATCAACTCACTGGTACATAGAGCTTTCACCATCTCAGACAGAACTCAACCACCTAAAACTAGCCTTACATAAAAACGGACACGACAAAAAAGACATAACCAAGACATAATCAATAAACATGCAAACAAGACAACGGTTTCTGACATACAATCAGACAAAAGAATCCTATTCATTCTTCCATTCTCTCAAAGGAACAACAGATCAGATTGGCAGGATAATAAACAAACACAATATCCGAACTATCTTCAAATCATCCAAAAAGATAGGATAAATCTTAAAAAAATCCTAAAAATTAAAGACCTCCACTCAACTCCATAGGAGTATACAAAATACTTTATTCCTGCGGTATAGTATACATTGAAGAAACCGAGAGAATAGTCAACCTACGAATAAAAGAAGACCAATGTGATGTCAAGTTAAAACACGTCACGCAGTCAGCATTATCAGAACATTAAAACAGGATAGCAAATACTATTGGACAAAACGACCACAATAGCCAACATTACATCATATTTTCCAAGAAAGTATAGAGAAGTCATAGAGATACAAAACATCCTAACAATCTAAATAGAGATAATGGCTACAATATAAATAAAATATAGAAAACCATTCTCCCAGTTATTGAAGACCGACCAATTTCCTCCACCTTTCCCCCTCCCCACCCACAATTTTCTTCTTTCCTCCAACAATTCCAACAAGTAACGTAATATAAAAGGAACGACCCGGAAGTATACCTCAGTATTAGGCTACTCCTCGTTCTGATGAAGTGGACTGCAAAGTTCGCGAAACATTGGCATTCCAAGAATGAATCTGGACATGGAGGAAACCCGTGAAACGCATAATCTTTGTACAGAAAGCACCATTGAAGCCTCAAGAATATTATTACAATAAGAATATGAAAACAATTATTAGATACCTATTGCGCAATTAAAATATTAATACATCATATATGAATAATAATTATTTTAACAAAAGTATCCTTGTAAATGTTAAACTTTTATTACTTTAAAATTTGAAGCGCCACTACGGTCTGAGTGTTGAGATGTTCAACTAATATATCAGGTATAGTAAAAATAAATCCATTATTTTTCCAATAGATGGTTTTAGTAATCTGTATCACGCGTAGACGAGATTGTGGGGAATTCTTAATGCCTCACTCGCGCAGCGAGCGTAGTAAGCTTAAAGATTGTGTTGGTAAGGAGTTGCCTAGCAGCGTAAAAAATAATAAAAAAAGAAATATTATATTAACAGATCAATAGAGGTGTTCGTCCTGTACGATCATATAAAATTGTGCTCGTGAAATAAATATTATTATTACAATTACAATTAAATCTCAATTATTATTTTCTTTATCACATCACACGACAAACGTGGGCTTGTCAAGAGAACTCTGACTTATCCATTGAGTCACATATTCCCACAAGATACAGATTACTAAAGCCATCTATTGGAAAAATAATGGATTTCTTTTTACTACATCTAATATATATTCAAATAAATGAATTAATTTCAGATATAATAATTATGTGCCGATATAATTGTCGGCTTTCAACGCAATCAATCTGAAATATTAATAATCCCCTCAAATTTCCCAAATTAATCTTAAAAAACTGTAATAAATTTATTGCGAAAAATATTGCCTCGGCCGGGAGTCGAACTCGGATCTCTTGCATTCCGTGCGAGTGTCCTGAGCCTGTCCCGATTTGGGAGGATTATTAATATTTCAGATTGATTGCGTTGAAAGCCGACAACCATATCGGCACGTAATTATTATATCTGAAATTAATTCATTTATTTGAACATATATATATATTAGTTGAACATCTCAACACTCAGGCTGTAGTGGCGCTTCGAATTTTAAAGTAATGTTATTTAACATAAACGGTTTTGTTTCCTATCTTATTGTCAAATTTTTATATTTTAGGTTTTCTGTTTAACAAACAAATTCATGACATTGTTTATTGTTATAGAGAACGATTTAACGCTATAATCCACAGATTCTCTTTAAGTAGTTTTTTTTGGGGAAATCTTTCAAATGTCCGTTGGTCGGTTCATATGTATTTCAAGCATTAATACAATATATTATATAATGTACTGCAATACAACAAGTAATTTTTATTTCGTAAAAAGAATGCATGATGGAGAGCGAATTTGGGAGAGGGGTAGCCGGACTTTTGGCCGGCTTGTTGTTTGAGGCTTCACATTCTCTCACGCACAAATAATACCTTTCACGCGTGAAACGGAATTTATTAGTCGCAGAGTAAACTAGTTTAAACAAACGAGATTCTTTAATTCCGTTTTGTTAACTGGGCGACGCGCTCCTCTCATGCCGCAGTTAAAACACCCAGTCACATAAAGATATTATTGTATTCGTAAAAAGTGCGATTAGCGTCAGTTTTTACGTTCATTCGCTCTCAAGTTCATGTGTCTCTCCAGCAAAAATATAAAACATGACGGGGAATACAGGAACGCGGTTTCGGAATGAAAACTTTTAACGACGACATAAAATGAAGAAAGGCGAAAGCGAGAGTGGAATCGAAAAACGATGTGCGGAATGGAAGCGAAAGACGATAATTAGTTTGCTGGAACGCGTTTTCTTTGCGACAGGGTTTGCAACATTATGTGAAACCGAAGGAAAGCTCTTTTCGTGCAATAAACGCATGAAATTGAAATTTATTTATTTCGCTTGCAATATAATCGTCACAATTTTTGTATTCTCTTCTCAGAGAAAATGCACATTTACTTTTATGTAACTTCTATCTAATTTCTATCTAACCTATCTTCATTTCGCTGTAATAAAAGCCAGCATCATGTTCTATGAACTTTTTTATTTTTCTTAATCACGTTCATGTAATTTGTCTCGCCGCATGATTCACAATATTTTATTATACTTCTCTTTTGCGAAAGTTCTCTTCAAAATGTCCACATTTATGCATATAAAGAAAACGAAGAGGCAAAGCGAGATTAAAATCCGTTTCGAGAACTTTCCTAATGTCTGAAATACAAGTGTATTTTTATCCACTCTGTATTTACTTCATTAACGTATCTCTCACCGTGCACCACTACGCTTTATACTTGTAGTGCTGTAAGTACTGAGATTTAATCTTTTGTCTCGTGATGACTTCATTCCTTTTTTATTTCTCTTACTATCCAACAGTCATCCACAGTCATTGTGTCTTGGAGAAAAAAAGTAGTCGAAATGGAAAGAGTTAATTGACGAAGAAAGTTCTTGAACTTATTGAAGCGAGTGAAGTAATAAATCAGTTTGGTGCAAGTCGTAAAAAGCGAAAGGAACTAAGAGATCGTTGAGTAATCCTTCTCGTGCAGCAAGAAGAGCCAACAACAATGCCAAATAAAGTTTGTTCAGCGATATAAATAATGCAGTATATTTGACAGGCTCGTAACTAGGTGACAATGGCATCTCGCAAAACTTCTCCAATATTGCAGAATCCAGCAAAGTGCTTAGACATCATTATCTTTGAGTTTTGCCGAATAAAATCTAGTCCAACATAGTAAGCCATCAATACTAAAAATGAATATAATATTTCAGCAGATAATATGTCGATCATGTTAACCCTAGTCATACACTTTAAGATCTTTGAGACTCCAATAAAATTTCAAAACTCTACTTTATTGTAAAACTTTACTTATTGTAAACTCTACTTAATAAAAAATTAGTAAATATATAATACTAAAAAAAAAAGATTGCAGTTATCATAATTTAACTATAATTTACAGTATTTTTTAAGACAACTATATATTTATAATTAAATAAATTACAAAATATAATAAAGGGCTAAGAACCATTCAAGATAATGTGTGAGTTACAATATTATAAATAATTTAAATTCGTACAGACATTGTGTATAATTGTTTTAACAATACAAATATGATTGATTATGCTTATTAATAATATAGTCACATACACTGTTTAAAAAATTAAAATTTTTTCTTAATATATTTTTTTTATATAAATAGTAAATGAATTTAACGAAATATTATTCCATTCATTATAATTACTGCAATTTATATTTATTGAATAAAAATGTTTATTTTATTTACTATTTGTATCTTGATATTTCATTACACATTGGCATTTCCTTTCTACATCAACGTATTTGTAGTTCAATTTATTTGGAAAGCCTTATTTTATATTTCTAATTTATTTTATTGTTAATTCACGCAGCCTGAAATATGCATTTACACATTTTTTAATTTTATTTGATTTGATTTTTGGCGCACATATTGTCAAATTATTAAAGATGGATTAATTTTTAAACAGAGAATGAGAGTGGGTATAAGGATAGACTTTTTATGATTGTGTAAAACACGAAGATTATTACTGCAACATTTACATATAAAAAATATTTCTAAACTAAAGCTTCACACCAAGTTTAATTTACAAGCGAAAAAGAATTGTAATAAGTTGGCAATCAAGTTACTAAATCTTGAAATATCGGATTCTTTTTATCAATATAGATGTTTAAAACATAGTATCAATCAGTTCACTAAAAATATAATCAAAGAATTACCATTCAATATATATAATGATTTCTTTTCTTCTCAACACAATTCTTTTAATAAAATATTTAATAATATTTATTAATAATGCTAATAATAATCTTATTGAAAACGAATATAGCTTCGAAAAATCGATTGATGTTCCCAACAATTACATATATGAAATTAATTTAAATCCGGAAATTTTTCAACCAAATTTAAATTTAAAATACTTAATAATAACTGTTTCATAAACTTTTCGAGTGCGAATTTCCCAGCGAATGTCCAAAGCTTATTACAATTAGGAGAAAACTTTTGTATTACTGCACAAAATGTTGAATCTATTACATTAGAATTTATTAAATCGAGGATTAATTTAACAAGATTAAAAATCAATAATTCTAATGGATTCAGAAATAGATTTTTCTCATATTTACAAAATATTTAAAAAAATCACAGAAAATAGATCGGTCATTGATGACTTATTGTTAAACTCTTATGATGCTACTGAACAATTTCTCAAAAAAAATCACAAGTATAGTTAACGCGGACGGATAAAGGTAATACAGTTATCTCTATGGACAAAACTATATTGATAAAATAGAAGGTTTATTATCTGACATTGATATTTACACTGTTGTAATGCGTAATCCGATTAACAAAATTTTTAATGATTTGAAATCCATATTAAAAACTTGGAGGCGACATGAATTTGACTGACCGTGCATATAATTTTCTTAACTCTACGAATGCTATATTACCAAGGGCATATGAATTGCCAAAAATACATAAGACAGGTAATTCATTACATATATATCATTGTCTCATCCATAGAAAGCCCCTTACATAATTTGCCCGTTTTTTACACATAATTTTGGATTCATGTCTTGAGAAACTGATGGGATACGTTAAAAATAATTTTTAATTAGCCAAAGACTTATCACAGCTATATATATATATGTATATATCGAACGACTCAATCCTTATCTCGCTCGACGTTGTCTCCCTTTTCACAAACGTTCCAGTGAATCTAATTATTGAGAGCATTGAAAATCGATGATTTAACATACATGATAACATTAAACTATCTAAGAATAAATTTATGAAAAGCTGTAAAGTTAGTGCGCAGTTCTACGTTTTTCAGTTTTAATAACAAATTCTATAAACAATTTTATGGAGTTACCTATGGGTTCTCCATTATCTCCTATATCTCCCCATTATTTCCTAAGCAGCAGACTTGGTCATGCAGGAACTTGAGAAAGTTTCTCTTAATAAATTGAAATTCACACTAGGTTTCTAGTATAGATATGTGAATGACATCGCTCTCTCTACAAAAACAGAATATTGATTTTTTGTTGAATGAATTTAATGAATTTCATCCCAGATTAAAATTCACAATGGAGCTGGGGAGTTATAGATTAAATTTCTCGGTTATAGATTTAATTAAGCTTTGATAAAAGGGGATAACAAGTTAATATATGATTGTACCACAAGCCTATGTTTTCGGCATGTTATTTAAACTTTTTCTCTTGACATCCTTTATGACTTATGTCATAAAGTTGCCACTAATTTGGTTGACAGGGTATTTTCTTTGTCGTATCTTAATTACCATTATAAGAATTTTAAATTTATTATTAACATTTTAATGAGAAATGGATACCTATTGAATTTAATATTCAACAATATTAGAAAAAGATTAATATCTAAATTTAAACAATCCATATATATATACAAAACCAAATTCGAATAGAAATAAACAAAATAATAAAATTATATATTTCACTATACTTTATTTTCCATCTATCACTGACAAATTTCACAGATTTTTTAAAAATAATTAATTTATACGTTTGGCGTTCACTGAGATCAACAAATTAAGTTCATTAATTAAAAGACAGAAGAACAAATTATCAAGTCTTTCATTCCAATGTGGTATATAGAATCAATTGTGAGAATTGCGATGCCTTTTATGTGGGGCAGACTAAAAGATTATTGAAAACGAGATTAGGTGAATATCAAAACCACATTAACAGAAATACTACTTCGAAGTCCGTCATTACAGAACATAGAATTGAACACAACCATGATTTTGATTAGGACAACGTTCGGGTTTTAGAGGAAAGGAATTATAATAAGAGACTGATCTCTGAAGCAATATTTATTAATAAACAAAAAAACGGATTAAATCTACAAAATGATACAGACTTGTTAAATCCATTGTATTATGACTTAGTCGTTAAAAATTGACGTTTTTCTTGTTAAAATCTGTGTGTCGTTGAAGTTTACGAATTTATTTTTAATAATTTATGTTTATATTTAAGTTTAATTATCGAATGTGTTTTCTATTCTCCCTATTCTATTTCTTTTTACGATTTGACTTTCCTCAGTATAACGATATCTCTCTCTATATTCACATCATATTGTAATAAAAATTTTGACTAACATAGTTTATTTTAATTTATTAAATCTTTTGTGAATCTTTTATTCTAGTGGGATTTTTCGAATATGTACTGTTTGTATATTCAGTAAAATATAACAGATAACATTTGAAGATTACAATTAGCGACAATAGATTTAACGATAATTTCACGACTAAACATTTTACTTATATTATAATTGACTTTATGGATTGACTCTAAATTTATATTACACACTGAAGATATATTGGGTTATACACGAAGAACTGATGTCGGCTCACATTGGTATTTCCTCTCCACATCAACGTATTTATAGTTCAATTGATATTGTATTAAACATTAATATTTTATTACATTGATATTTGTAATTATGATAATTTATAGCTTTTTTCGTGTTTAAGAGAACTATACATATAAAGTTTATTATTATACTAATATTATTACAGTAGTAACTATAAAAATAGAGCTCCTAACTATAATTTCTTGATGTATAATTATAATTTAAAGGTCCAATAAAATTATTTTCTGATTTATATTTATCTAATTTTTAGATACTTCAAAATCGTTTATTTCCTAATGAAAAATAAATATGTACAGGCAAGTATAAAAAATTGAATTCAATTTCCAATAACACTCAATTATGTTTTAAATGTGTTACCAAGTTGAGCAAGTTAGTTATAAGAAAAGCCCGGGCAAAATGAACGCTCTGGATAAAGCGAATATCTTTTATTTTCGCTTATCTATCTGAGATTGCGCTATAAGTCTCTACCAGTTGAAGGAATGAGCGATCAGCGACGCTATGAAAATACGAAACGACATATGATTGCGTTCGTTTGTGTTTAATAGAGATATATAGAATATTGAGTTTTCTTGAGATTTTTCCTTAAATACGTAGCTTAATTATTATCTGTAATTATTCCTTAACCAATGTGAATGATTTTTTATAAGAATTTTATGTCTTTAAACGAGTATTCGAAGTTAAAATTTTTCACTTTGTTTCAACTTATTCTAACCTTTCTAAATTCGCGCCAGGTAGATCCTTTGGGCAAAGCGGGTGGGGACAAAGCGGATGATCCATCCTCTTTACTCGGTATATGATTACAATGAAAATACTGGGAATAAGGAGGAACAGACGATCTTACGAGTGTATGAAAGGCTGTGTTTGTTTACATCTCATTTTTGTTTATTTTTTATCATAATGCAGTATAATTTGTTTATAACTGATCCAGTGCAGTTGCAAATTGGCCCATGAAGGCTGCACTACATATAGAGGATTTGGTAGCTATTTTTGTGACGATTGCCAAGACTGATTCTAATTTTTTAATTTTCATTTGCATTGCTCGAGTGATCCATTCGCATTGTCTAGAGGAGTCGGGCAAAGCGGATAGTTTCTCTTTTTTTATGTTTTAACTAAAACATATTAATGTTCAAGTTTTTTAATTTTTTTATCATTTTATTTCAAAGTTAAATCCTTTAAGAGATTTAATAAAAATGGTTTTTGATTTCAGTTTTAATTGTATTATTTTTTTCTTCTCAACCTTAACACGTCTGCACTGCTCGGGTTTCTCCTAGACAGTGGACGTGGTTTTTGCCAGTCGACAATGTCAAATTGAATGAAAAGTGTAAACGAGGTCGCAACATTTTGCTATAAACGGTCGCGCGGTACTGATATAAATAGAAATTGCGCAGTGCACGGGTTCGAATTCGGTCGGCGTAACATAAGTAAAACGATTGCCGATAGAATCGTTGTGAATTTAATACTTACATTCTCTACGCGATGAAGGGACTAATTGACCATGCTCTATATGCACGCTACGTGGAGAAGAGGGGTGCGCATATTTAGTTCAGACAGCGAAAAGAAAATTTGTTATTCAAATATCCCGCCTCCTCGACTGAATACCGATGTAATAAATAACGACGCAGATAACATTTAACGAGAATCACTTAATCATCTTTCCCGATGCGGCCTGCACTCGGACGATGCCTACGGATAAAGTAGTTAACGAATTCAGCATTTTCCCGAGCTGCGGTAGTTCCCACCGATAGTTTGTTAAACTGCGCGGTCAGCCGGTCCGAAACAAATAACACGGTTAGGCAGAGGTCGGAAAAGTTGGGTAATAAAAAATCAGGTAAAAAAAGAAAAAGGAAAATATTTATCACGCTTGCCGATTATCTCAAGGAAACAGTACACAATGTGTGTAAAAATTAACAAACACACCCATTATCGGACACAAATATTAGACTTTATATCAGTTTTATATCACATGGAAAAAATGATTTTGTTGTAATATTTAACAATATTTTTTACATTTAGTTAAATAGAATAAAGTTGCTGAAATCGCACCGATTTCTAAATCACACTATCTCGCTAAAAAATTCAATTATTGTACTTATATATTTTTTTACGAATTATTTAAGAATACGATACTGCAACGCTGTTGCGTTATATTCGTGACATGAAGCCCAATAGGAGTATTATTATTTATGTAAATAAAAAAGTCGTGATAGTATTGTTATTTTTCAATGTATTTTATAGCATAATTACAGAAAATATAAGTCAAATAGTCTATATCTTGATCATTTATGTATGTTGAGATTGAAATATTATTCAAATTAAATTAATAGGGTAAGTTTGCTTTACTTTTTTGTTTATATAATACATTATTGATAATATTACGTCATTTTACATGCTTGTAGTTTCCTAAATCAATTTTATTTTTTATGTCATTTTTTCTCTTAGTTTCTCCATAATACGATTTTAAATTAAAAATTGGGGTGCAATATAAACCGTCACACATCTGTAAAACAGAATATGAGCTAACTTAATCTTTATAATATTGTTTTATAGTGTCAAATAGCTGTATTGGAGCTGAAGGCAATCGTGCATATATAGAAAAATGGTAATTATTATGAAAAAGTTAGATCTCGCCGATGACCTTGGCCTTGACATATGTTATTTTTGTCATGATCTTGAGTAACCTCCAACAGCTTTTAGCACACGATCGTCATTCGTTAAAAAGTTATTAACAAAAAAGTTTAAAAAAAAAGTATTATTTTTACTATAACGAAGGTTGTAAATCCGTAGAATCTCGTTTTGTATTGTTTCCTTTCCGCTTGGGGGCGCACGACTTTCATGTGAAACGACTCTTC
Organism: Acromyrmex echinatior; assembly: GCF_000204515.1. Next base: position 235,895 of record NW_011627299.1, read on the forward strand.
ACTTCCACTTCTCCCCCCTCCCCTGCTTAAGGACGCACGACTTCCATGCAAAGCGACTCCCGTCCCACCCTACATAAAACTTGTTTCGCGTGGGAAGTCTTGTGCCCTTGGACAAGAGAGGATGTGGTATGGGAGTCGCTTTGGGTGAAAGTCGTGCGCCTCCAAGCAGAGAGGGAGGTGGAGTGAAGTCATTTCATGCATAAAGTTATAAACCCCTATACGCTACTATATAATAATTAAAATGATAAGAAAACGATTTGAAAGAAAATTTTTATTTCTGGAGCAGGAAATCTTTAAAGCATAGAATTTTTGTTCTATATAGTAGAAAAGAAGGTTATTTTTTTTAAATTCTTTTGTCAATTAAACTTTTTAACGAATGGCGACCGCCGGCGAAAATCTCTTGGAAGTTCATAATCATGTTCTTGGCAACATATGTCAAAGTCAAGGTTTAACCTTTCGGTAAGGTTTAATCTTTTCGCAATAATTACTGGAAAAACTCTTGAAAAACTAACGCATTACATATTTACATCTTGCAAAATAGCATAAAGTAAACACGCATATAATTTAATAAAAATATTTTATAACGAAGTGAAAAGATCCTGGAAAATCTTATATACATTTATTTGTATACAAGGTGCGTCCCAAAATTTTCCGAACTTTTGAAATAAAACAACAACGGTTTACTTTTTTTTTCAAATTCAAATTGTTTATTCAAAGTAGTCCCCGTCGGACTCAATACAACGTTTGGCACGATCTAAAAGCATTTCAAATGAGTGTTTTATGTCGTTCAAAGGCACGTCCTTCAGAATAGTGGTACAAGCCCTTTGGATGTCTTCTACGTCCACATACCGCTTTCCTTTCATGGACAAATGCATTTTGCCGAATAGGTAGAAGTCACAAGGTGCCATATCAGGCGAATACGGGGAATGGTTGATTGTTAAAATGTGATTTTTAGTCAAAAAATCAGTGACAAGTGTCGAACGGTGAGATGGCGCATTATCGTGTAACAAGCGCCAACTTCCTCCTTCGCGATATTCTGGCCGAATACGACGAATGCGGTGCACCAAACGCTTCAAAACGCTTACATAGAATACAGCATTAACTGTTTGGCCTGCTGGAACGAATTCTTTGTGCACAATACCCTTGGAATCATAAAAACAAATGAGCATTGTCTTCACTTTTGACTTCTCTAAACGCGATTTTTTGGGTTTTGGGTCGTTTCGCGCCTTCCATTCCGCGCTTTGACGCTTGGTTTCTGGATCGTATTGAAAACACCACGTCTCGTCACCAGTAACAATGCTATAAAGGAAGTTTTGGTCCTTTTTTGCTTCCTTAATAATGTCCTTTGAATGTTGAATTCGATGCATTTTTTGGTCGTCAGTCAACTTGTGTGGAACAAATCGTGCACAGACTTTTTGTAGGCCCAAATGTTCGGTCAAAATGCGATAAATCGTTGATTTGGGGATGTTCAATTCCATTTCCATGTATCTCACTGAAGATTTTGGCTCATGCTTGATGAAATTACGCACAACTTCGATGGAATTTTCGTTAATTGTCGATTTTGGGCGACCTGTATGTGCGTCGTCATTTATGTCCTCACGACCGTTCTTGAATCGCGTATACCACTCATAAACACTGGCACGGGCTACACAATTATCACCATAAACTTGTTTCATCAAATTATGGGTTTCGGTAAATGTTTTACCAAGTTTAAAACAAAACTTAATATTGGCTCTTTGTTCGAAGTTCATTCTCGTACCGATGTATACAACATACTGACACTTGAGACGCCATAACTTCGTTTCCACTGAACCAAATGTCATGAAATTTTTACTGGAAGTCAGCTAGGGATGTACCTTTCAAACGCGCAATCGAACACACGGATGGCGTCACCCGACCTATCCCTATTGAAAAAGTTCGGAAAATTTTGGGACGCACCTTGTAGATACTTTATACAAATAATTCCTATAAAAGAAAAAAATAGGAATACGCAGCATTATTACCTACTATATCAATTTTAGAGCCCATTTTATCAGACGCTCATTTTTGCTTATTTTACAAAAAAATTATTTATTGCTTACATTTAGCTTATATTTATGCTTATACTTAATTATTAACTGCTTATACTAAGGAAAATCACCGATATATCACTTTGTTTTTACAAAATTTCTTAAACAAAAGGTAAAAATGAAACTTAAGTACAAATTAAAAAGTGTTTTCCATCAGATAGTATAAGCAGTTTTTATATTACTGTTTGCAATTTTGCAATAATTAATTTTTTCATAAGGTAAGCAAAATTGAACGTCTGACAAAGGCTTCAAAACTGACACAGGTAATAATGCTACGTATTCTTATTTTTTTCTTTCACAGGAATTATCTGTATAAAATGAATGTACATAAGATATTTCAGAATCTTTTCACTCTTTGTTATAAAACATTTTTATTTAATTACGTGCATATTTACTGTTCTGTAAGATACAAATATAACGCGATACTTTTTCAAGAATTTTTTCATATATGCACGATTGTCTTCAGCTCCAATAAAGCTATTTGATACTATAAAACAACATTATAAAGATTAAGAAAAGAACGCTGAAAAATAGTTTTTTGCGAATTTTTTATGAACAAACCATAATGATCTTTCTAATTTTAGGAGTGATTTGTTATATATTTCAACAATACAAACTAATTTTTTAATATGGAAATAATGAATACAATAATAAGTTATTGTTATGTCCAAATCCTTAGAAATTCGGTGAAGGAGACAATGAGGAAGAATGGAGAAGGTATGGAAGAACAGCTAGACTCAATCTCACAGATATACGCACAGAAGCGAACACTTCTGAGTCGCACGCACTTTTTCGGTCCCGGAATATGGGTCCTGAAGGGACGCTATGACACTTGAGGACAGTGCAAACGTCGGTCTTACTTTTTGGGTCAAGGAACTTAATTTTTTTGATCCGGGACTGAACCTCATGCGATCTCAGGCGTTTAAAAGAAAAACAATGCGAGAGGCGATTCAAATAAATGGCTAGGAAAATATAAATGACTTACATTTGTTTAAAAAAAAAGAAATTAGGTTTATATAGAATATTTATACATATTTTTACATAAAATAAGAAAAAAACTTATCATTGCACGTGTAATTACAATCGATTTGTTTAATGTGGTTGAGTAAGAATTTAGTTAAGGGGTGTGAGTGTGTGTGTATGTGTGTATGAGAAGAGAAAATAAAGTTATTGAGTACTGGAGGCGAGGAAAGTGGTGCAGGAGCACATCGGATGAGGTACTGCTTGTACAGGACGGTGTAAGGGGTGGGGTTGCCTAGGATATACAGCTTGATCAAAAAGTTTCCGGAAGAGACCACCAGGTGATGCTCTGAGTCAGCTGATTTGAGTTCTTTTTTTTGACTAGGTTGCCACATCTATCATTGACATTTCCATCAAATTTTATCGCCATAGCTTGACATTTGTAAAAATTACGCCGTCTTGAGTACATCTACCTCTGCGCGTGTTTTCGATTTTTTACAGTTTTAAAAATGGAGTTGAATTTGCAACAACGAGTTTGCAACAACGAATACCATCCAACAGCCATCGAATTCACCCGATATGGCTCCCTGCGATTTTTTTCTGTTCGATCGAGTCAAAAAATCTGCGGGGAACGCGTTTTAACAGCCGAAAGGAGGTAATGGAAAAATCGAAGACGGCTCTGATGGCTATACCAATAATAGAGTTCCAGAAATGTTTCGAGAGCTGGATCAAGCGCCGGCATAAGTGCGTTGCAGTCACTGGAGAGTACTTTGAAGGAGACAATATCACTTTTGATGAATAAACTTTATTTTGAATTTTCTGAATGAATTCCGGAAACTTTTTGATCAAGCTAGTAGATTGTAGCTATTCTATCCCCTTCATTGGAGGGGGAAGCATACAGTTTAAATAGCCGGTCCTAGTCGATTGGCATGAGATCCGATTGAGAAGGAGGAGCTGGTTTAAAAGAGGAGGGAGAGGAAATACTTTTTCGAGGGAAGGAGGAAGAGGAAATCCATCGAGAGGAGGAGGGAGAGGGAATCGTTCCTCGAGAGGAGGAGGGGAATAATTCAGGCTTTCTGGGCTCGATGAAAGGGGGGGAGACGACGACCGAATGTATATATATATATGTGTTTGTTTTTATGTGGGGAGATGTGTGGATGAATCGAAAGAAATGGCAGGGAGACTTCCTGGTTAGCTGATGAGTCCACGAGAGCTCGGGTAGCTATCGGTTGAAAAAACGCGAACTGGCGTGACTATCGCGGGTTTTTGTAGCCTGATTTTCGCATTAATCACAGTTGATCTCAACAATGATTTGCACTCGAGTACAGATACGCGAACTTACGTGATTTTTCACTGATGTGAACTGTACTAACGTGAACCGGGTGAGTTTGACTGACGCTCTGCGCTTCCGCTGGACCTCTATTTATAGGCCCGAAAAAAGGGTTGTGTCCTTTTTCTAGAATGCAATAATTAGTTGCAATGTCACGCGAGATTTACGATTTTTATAGCGTCCTATCGTTGTTAATCTAAAGTGCATCGTTAGAGAAGTTTCGAGAAAAAAAGAAGTGATTTACTTTTTCTTTAGAGAGACAAGATTGCTCCAGACGGGTGACGAATTCTCGCGGGAAATATGGCTAGGTAAACAGATGATTACTATGCACAACTAGTTTTGTGTGCAAGGCAACCATTGTCAGTTGCGAATCTGATCTTAGATAACACTACCGTGGGAAGTTATCCCATGCGTTTTATGATTTTTTAAGCGCGACGTGGCACCTGTTTCCCTAAGATGAAATTGTTGGTCAGTCTAGGACGACAAAGCTTGGATTTTTACTATTGTGTGACTTCGGTGCATTTATAATATCTTTTTATCTTGTCACTTTTCGGGCCTGCATTAAGGTTGTTATTCCTTCTGGGTTGATTGACGTTTACGAGTTTTCGCGGAGCTTGTCCGGTCCCTCTTTTCAGTTCTGTCAGACCGTTATTAGACTCCGCTCGAGTCTCACAGACGCCAACCATAATCGCGACGTAGAGCCGACGAAAAAAATCGTGGCGTCTGTAGAACGTAACATTATGTATTAATCATTATTGTGCTTCAGCACAGACGTTGTTAATTGGCATGCAAGTGGAGGAATTCTTGCCTGAATAAAAAAAAACCAAAAATTTCTTGAAATTAGATAATATTTTATCCTAAATAAATTTTAAAAAATATAAGAAAATTATCAAATTGTAAGTATTGAGGAATTTTTAAAAAAAAATTATGATTTTGAACATAAAATTTCGACTTTTTTATGCAAAAATAATTATTTATATTAATTTTTTAACAAATGTTTTACGTTATTTAAGATAGTTGACAATTATGTAACTAAAAGACTTTGGAAGTCGATTAGTCAAATAGTTTTTTAATTATCCTTGCACGCTAATTTCGAAAAAGTGGTTTTGAGACAAATGCGTTTAAACTTTTCGGTATCGCTGTATATCTGCGCGACGCGCACCTGTTTCTCAGCTTAACTACAAAAGTATTTCAAATTTTCTTTCCTTTATTCGATAGAAGACACTTTTTAGTTTGTATTTATGTTTTTAAAGTTTTATTTTTACTTTTTGTTTAAGAAATATTGTCTAACAACAAAGTGGTATGTCAATATCGGCCACTTTCTTCTACTTATATTCTTTGACCAATATTGACACACAATTTCGGTTTTCGATTTTGACTGATAATTTAATTATTATTCCAATAAATGATGATATTTATGCAGAAAAAGTATGTGATATTATATATGGACATGTGCATATATTGTATACATGCATTTATAAGATTCCTATTTTTTAATTCTGGTTTCGGTTCTGGTTGACATTGGCATGTAGCCAAGTGTTTCGGTTTAGTTTCAGCAAAAGTTTTAGTCGGACGCTAGAAATTATCCTTATTAATTTCTTAAAATTATCATCCTTGGTAGCAATTTAGAAGGAGCAGTATGGTTCTTGCATGGATGCCATGTTGCCATATCAGGAGCTAGTATAGCAAATTTGCAAACGCTGCGTCAACAACGTCACGTTTTGTCCAGTGGAGCTGGCAAGCGACTGATGTGCCGTCACCGATAGACTGGTGCCGCCAATCGATTAGCCTGGCGTATACATGGCACATTAAGAATTAAGAAATAATAATGGAATCAACTAGATTTCTTTAAAAAAATTTTTTGTTGTTCCTTTCTATTAAAATTAAAACAAATCTTTATAGTTTTGTAACTCTTTTTAAAATAAAAGAAATAATTTTTTATATATAAAAAAATTTTTTTAAATAAAAATAATTTTTTTATGTAATAAAAAGATTACGGTTATATCTTAAAAAAAAAAATTTTTTTGTTATTATTTTTATTTTTTCAGTTTAATTTATTTACTGTTTCACATATATATATAGGGGTACAAATAAGTTCGTGCGGTTTTGAAAGAGATGGCGTAACTACTGTTTCATTCCACCGTTCCGTATTTCTAAGTATGCGTTGGATAGC
>NW_011627299.1:246315-267188 GCF_000204515.1 Acromyrmex echinatior
TACTAAAGCCATCTATTGGAAAAATAATGGATTTCTTTTTACTACACCAATATATGCTATAATGCTTTTCTTATGAGTTATTTGCAAATTTAAGATTTAAATGCTCTATATTACTATTTATCATATAGATGTGTAAAGAGAAAAAAAAAGGTGTACACGGCATGTATACAAAGTGTACACAATGAATATTTTTTAATGTCGAAAGAAATGCATACAAATACATACTTCTGGATATTTTGATTGTGAAGAACAAATAAAAGTTATTTACAAAAAATTATCAAACTTTCACATGAATATTTTAGTGACATGAAGGATATTGATTCCATTTCATGCTAAATGCGCTGCAACATGTCACAAATGTAATCACAATTTGATTGTACAAAATATTCACGATCGGTATCTTGGTGAAGTAAACTAAAAAAGTTGTACTTAATATTTAATAGACTTGTAAGCTCCAATGATGGAGCTCCATCATGTTAGAATACGATGTAAGTGTGTAATTCGGATGTAAGTGTGTAATTTGTGGAAATACAATTTTAGCATGTTCAGATAATTGTTAGAGTGCAGTGTTTTTACTGAGAAAGAAAAATGATCCGATATTTATTTTCTCTTTCATTGAAACTTACAAGTTAAATATAACAAGGTTTCTTAATTTCAAATCATCCTCTGTGCCATAAAAAAGGTCACCATCATCAGTTTTATTGACAAAATTATCCTATTATCACATCCACTATTCCAAGAAAAAAATTTGATAGATGCTATTCATATTTTCTTAAATAACTGTTATCCTCTTCCCTTTATTTTCTCTACAATAGAACGCAGATTAAAGTTTCATAAATATAATAAAGATACTACACACTATTCACGCAATAAAGACAAATATTTTACGATTCCTTATGTTAAATCCATTTCCGAAAGTTTCCTTCCAATCTCTAGTATGTTTCATTGTAAATTGGCCTTTTCTATTCCTAACACGTTAAAAAGTTTCATAAAGAGAGGAAAAGACGAACTTAACTTCCTATCCAATCAGAATGTTGTCTACAAGATCTCATGTGATGATTGTGAGGCGAGTTATGTTGGTCAGACAAAGAGAAAATTGAGCACGAGACTACACGAACATATCTCTGATATCAAAAAGAATACAGGTTCTCCTACTGTCATAACTGATCATCGAATCAATTTTGATCATAATTTCAAATGGAATGATGTGAGAATTTTGGACTGTGAATCTTCTTACAATAAGAGATTGGTGTCTGAAATGATTCATATTAAAAGACAGAAACAAGGCCTTAATAGACAAAACGATACCGAATCTTTACCCGATACTTATTCACAGATCATCCAGTTTCTTTCTCCCTATTGATCGCTTTCCCTTCCCTATCCTTCTCTTCTCTCCCTACTTTCTCTCCCTTCCACTTTATTCTTTCCTTCTTATTATTTTTTTCTCCCTTCTCTTTCTAGTTTTCCATTTCAACCTTCTTGTCTTTATATGTCGTACTTTATATCTTAGCTTCTTAGAGAGACGATCAATTTCGATTCCAATCGCATTGCCTAATCTATAATACATCATTTCGACACACACATAAGGTATTTATTATAAATTTATTTGTTCTAAACTCATCATACATATGTAATGCATGTCGGCAATTTACTCTTTTTTTCTTATATGCTTGTCTTATAATATCAAAGATAATTTTTGCCTCTTTCTTTTAATTTTGACTTATTATTTACGACTTATTTGTACTTTTCTTTTTACTGTTTGCGACTCGATTTGTACTTTTCTTATTATTCTTATTATTTTTATTTACTTCTACCGTTAATTTATTATTACAATTTATACTTGCTAACAGAAACATGTTCATCCTTATACACACATACGATCGGAGGAGCACATTTTTGTCAACTATAATCGTTTGTTTGATTTCCTCTCAATTTGGAGCGAGCTTTATAATTAATTTGCGTCCGAATGCGAATTTTACTTGATTTCTTATGTTTTTATCTACGTTATAACTCTATTGTTAATTACCGTTGTTAATTTATTTTGTCACACTAATTTATTTGTTACATTGAAAATGATCCAACTAGGATCGAAACGTTTGTTTTGTTCACCTTCTGATTGTCAAATTATATTTTACGTTTTTAATTTTATGACATAGTTTTATTTAAAAAAAATTTTTTTAACTACTTATACAGTTTGTCAATTTATGTTTTAGGCTCGTAGCCCTTTTTCCTTTTTTACTTATTTGATTTATTGAGCCTTTTTATTTTTATAATTTAACTACAATTGATTATTAAAAAAACGCATCGCGCATTGCTGACAAGAATTGAACTTACGATCCCTAGAACAGTAACCTGATACATTTACGCTGATCGCACGCTTATGATTGAGTCAATAGGCCTGTTCTTTTTGACTGAACTTTTGCATCAGTTTATCTCTCTTCCTTTTCTGTCTAAGGCTGAGTTCAAAAATATTACCCGAGTGCCTTTGAATATCATTTTGTCTTTGTTGTTCATCGAATATTAAACAAAAACAAAATGATATTCGAAGGTACTCAGTGTTTTCGAATGTGGTCAGGAGGAAAGAAGAGGAAGAAAGGTGAACTGGTGCAAAAGTTCAGTCAAAAAGAACAGGCCTGTTGCCAACATTGCCTCCTACTGTAATCATTCTTAATTTCATGCCTCTGTTGACAGTTTAATATTATTAATATTTGAGAAGACCTACATAGAAACGAAATAGGCTCGCGGGGCAGAGTTTTTTTCTGCAAGATTCCTTTGTTTTATGAAAAAACACTTCGAGTAAGTCTAATTTAATTGATTTTTCATATAAAATTGAAAGTTTGACAAGAAAGAAGGATACACCTCAAAAATGAAATTAGGCTTATTTGATGTGGTTTTGCATAAAATGAAGGAATCTGACAGAAAGAAACGTCACTCTGCCCCGTGAGCATATATGCTCCTGAGATATTAATTAAAATTCATTAAAATTTATAATTATTCTGGTTAGAAAATCTGTCACAGTTAGGAAATACTGCGCTGCGGTCATAATTTCACATGACCTCAGGCACGAACCTGAGTTTGTCATGGGCCGCATTAGATTGTTTAATAAATTTTATTGCTAAGCCATTCCTATATCAAATCCATGTCAGCGTAAGATTAGGCCTCTTATGGACCATGTCAGATTTTTTAAGTAGTTTTGGCGTGGCAAAGCAGTGACAAAGTATCATTGGCCAGTATCGTGGCACTAATGAAAAAATTTCTATCAGGGATGTGTTTCAGAAATTATAAAAAATATGTTCTTAAATTTTTAATATCATACTAAAATATAATTTTTTTCTTTTCTTATGTATTTTCAATTTTTTTTTTGCTTTATTAAAATGTTTTACATGAAGAATATCAGTATGGTGAATTAGACAACGGATTTCCTCGTTGTCAAAATTACTATACTAAAAAAAATCCTCATTTAAAACGTTATAATAATGCAAAAGAATTAATGAAAAAATTATATAAGAAAGGGAAAACAATGCAGTTTATTATGCTGTAAGAAGCTTAAGAATATTCTTCATAATTTCTGAATTATAAGTCTTTATGTGGAAAGTGGTGCAACTTTATTTTTGGCAACTTTACTTGGCAATCTATAGATGTCAAAATAATTTTGTTCAATTATTATAACAATTAGATATATATAAAAAAACTTAAGCATAATGAGTAAAAGCTATTAAAAATTTTTATATTCTGACAACCAGCTTAAATGCTAAATAGGTAGCATTACTTACTTACTGCTATCTTATTATTGTCTATCTTATTTTGATTGTCCAATAAAATTTATTTTCAGATCTGCATCTGACTAAATTTTTAGATTCTTCAGTAACAAAAAAACCGTTCTTTCTGTGTAAGAGATATAGAATCGAGAAATTTGAAAAATAAAAAAAAACAAAAAAAAAGTTTTATGTAAACATGAAAAAAAGTTGCTCTCTTAAAAGATGTTTACCGCGATGTTTGGTAAATCTAATAAAATACGAGAAGCAAGGAAATCACGAAACGACGGAGTTGCAATAGCGCAAAGTAATGACGTATATTTCGAAATACGTTAGCCTCGCACACACGATCATGAATCATAAATACATTACGTATGCCAATAAGAAATAAAAGGTCCGGTGACAGATTCTACAAATTTCAGGAACTTTGCGCGAGTACTCCCTCGAGAAATCTTTGAATCATTTATCGATTTGTACATGACGCGTCATAGCTTCGCCCTTCGCCAACACTGTCGCTGTAATTTTAGAAAGGACTACTCTATTTTTGTTTTCCGCTATTCGCTTAGAAAAATAACCGATTAACGTATGACATCGCTAAAACTGATGAGAAAACTTTTTAATATCGTACTAAATAATATAATTTTTTCCTTTCTTATGTATTTTCAATTTTTTTTTGTTTTATTAAAATATTTTACATGAGGAATATCAGTATGGTGAATTAGGCAACAGATTTCTTCGTTATCAAAATTGCACTATACTAAAAAAATCCTCATTTAAAACGTTATAATAATGCAAACGAATTATGAAAAAATTATATAAGGAAGCTTTTCTCTTCAATAATTTCGAGACATAAAAACCCATCGAATTCAGGACTAATAATAATACGGTACGATTATCTGAGCGCAAGTTATAATGTTATAGAGATGTTATTTATAACATTACGAAAAAATGAAGATATCTTCTTTATATCACTTGATGTAAATTGGACGTAAAGAGCCATTGGCAAGAGATTTTTGTAGCAGCGTTCCAAAAGTTCTGCAATATCTTTGTTATCTGTTCATGGCCCTTCAATTTTCTCCACTCAATCGGCCTCGTTATAGTTGGGAATCAGGAGTAGGTTATGAAAGCCCCATTCGAAACGATAACGGAATTTATTATCAGCAAATCGAGGAGAGTCGTTACTCAACAAGTTGGTCTCAACGAGGGTAGATATAGGAAGGCTTTCGTTCAGCAACAGGGCAGGTAGTACGGAAATCAAATAACTGAATGAAGGGGGAATCTAAACGTATATAGTGGAGTTCGCTTAGTAGAAAAGGTGATATTTTATCGGATGTCGTGAATATTATTTGGTTTTATTTCGATATTTTATACAACGAACACACAGTGTCCTCCGTTATCTCTATCGCTGGCAAACGTCCGCGCAAAATGTTTCTACATATTTTATTTCCTGGAATTTATCCGTTAACCAATGTATATGATTGATGATTTTTGTGGCATCGTTAAACGTCGTTAACCGATCTTCCAATATTCGATGCTTCCTGTATTTTTCGAGAGATTCTTCGAAAAAAAGGAAAGATATTGAATTATTATATATATATTTTTTTATTATTATAATTTCCAGAATATTTACAATCTGTCCATAATGGATAATAAATAAATTGTTTATCTTTAGTCGATAATAACGTGTTGATGTTTTTCCGTTGGAAAACACCTTACAATATGCAAGCTTTTGTTAACACTTATTAACAGAAGTTTGATTTTATTTGCTGGGTATCTAGATTGCGTTCAGTATTAAATCTTCTCTGTAAGTCTAGTGATTTAAATCGTTTTAACCTTTGTTTATCAAATTTTTCCTCTAGTTATTTATTTCTTCCTTTACATATGATATACGAAGATCCTTCTTATGATTTCATTTATTACAAATCATGGTGCATCTACTAGTATTCGCAAAATTTTTGACTGAAATCTCTTCATTTAAATGTTAGAATTTGAGGCTGAACCCCACACTTGTATGCCATACATCCATATCGATTTGAATATAATCTTGTAAAGCAATATTTTGTTTTCCAATGAGAGTTTGGATTTCAGAGCCAATACATTTTATTAAATTTATAATTTAGTTGCTTTCTTTTATTCCATATATGTGTTCTCCATGTCATATTGCTATCCAGATGCATGTTTAAATATTTAATTGATTTGTGCTGTGGTATTGTTGATCATTATTGGTGGACATATTTCTTTTTTAAGTGTAAAAGTTACATGTATTGATTTTTGTTCACAGATTTTAATTCTCCAAGCCATTTTTGTATTTGGATTATGATTTCTTTGGATTATTATTTCTTGAAGATTTTCTGACGCTATTTTCGGCTTTACATGCGAAGCCATGATGACTGTGTCGTCGGCAAATGTTGCTGTAGTTGTTTGTTTTCTTACTGGAAGATCTAAAGTGTATAAAAGATATAAAAATAGGCCTAATACACTGTCCTCCTGGAACTTCAGACTCAATAGACATTAATAACGTATATTTCTTGATACTTAGCTAAAGCTAAAGCTTAACTAGAGGGTAGTTCTTGATACTTAACTAGAAAATGTCTATCGGTTATTGGATCGGTTATGATTTCAGGAGAAAATAATAATTGTGCGGATGATATTTCCTTATTTTGTATAATAATCTTAGATGTCAGACCTTATCGAATGCTTGTGATATATCTAGAAACACTGTCCAGCAATATCTTTTTCTTCTTGATCAGTATTTATTTTACGTAATTCTATGTATCTGTTCGATTGTTGAATGCTGTTGGCGAAAATCAAATTGATGGTTTGGGATAAGATTACTTTTCTCCAACTCTCTAATCTATAATAATTCTTTTGAGCAAGAGCTTTTCAAATACTTTCGCTGTTATAGATAACAAGCTAATTAGCCTATGATGTTATATCTTCAGGATTTTTACTCTGTTTTGGCATTGAAATTATCTGTGTCATTCCATTCCATTGTGTTGGAAAATAGTTTAATTTAATATCTCATTGTAGATGATTGTTAAAAATCTCAAAGCTTTTCCTGGTAATTCTTTTAACATTTTGCTTGTTATTTAATCATATCTTGGTGCTTTTTTTACATTTAGATCTTACTCTTATATCGTGCTATATACTTCTTTAGAATTAATATTCTTGATGGCATTTCCATTTGCTTTCAGATAACGATGAATTTTTTCCTCTTCTTTTTCTTCTATTATAGACTTTGGAGGAAGTTGTTTTACTGCTTGATTTACTTTGTTATGTGGAGATCGCGTTGTTTGCCATACGTTTCTGAGTTTTCTTTTTTTCGCTATTTTGACTTTCACATTCAACTTTAGGAATAGCCGTCCATACTGCTTCTTGTATTATTGTATTAAATTTATTTACTGCTATTTCTAAATTTTCAGTAGTTTTGAGTGGTATGTTATATGATCTCATTATATTTAATCATTTACTATTTCTTTAAATAAATTTCAATTGGTTTTTTGTTGTGAAATGGTGATCTCTTTTTTATTACCTGTATACTTAGCGTGACTATTAATGGCGAATGATCAGAGGACAAATCCAAACACAATTCTATTTTTGAGTAGTGTTCGAATATTTTTTTTGTTACACAGAAATCTATAATCCGATATCTTCCTTCGATCTGAAGGCCAATAGTTGGTTCATCTGTTGATAAAGCATATAGATTATTTTCTAACATGGCTTGATATAATTGTCCCTTCGTAGAGATATATGAGATCTTGAACCCTACCATGGATGCTTCGCATTGTAGTCACATCCAGCAATAAATTTATTTCCTAGAATTTTGTAGAAATGTGCTCCTGTTTTATCATATGTTTCAGGGGACTGTATATTGATGTTAACGTTATTGGTCCGATTAAATCTTCTACCGTGATGCTAGTTATTTAAAGATATTCTTTTTGATATTCTTCATTTACGTGATAATTATTAATGATTTCACAATTATTGTTGTTCTCCCATGAGCGGTGCCATCTGGATAATGTGTGTCATAAATACCTTAGGATTTTTAAGTGATTCTTCTATGTATGAGTCTCCGAGATTACATCTATGTTATGATTTATTAAGAATGTTTTGAGTTCTTGTCCTCTTTGTATCAGCCCATTGGTATTTCATACACCTATTTTTATTGCATTAGACATTAATTCATTTTTGTGATCATGGCTGCAAATAGATTTAACATATTATCCATTTTCGAGATGAGAGAATTGCAATATCAGTTCCTCAACTTTGTTCCTTTCTGTTCTGTAGTCAATGCTGCTGGTCGTTGTATGTTATTATTATTGTCGCTCACTTGATGTTCGAGAGATTGCTTATTTTTTTTTGTTATTTGAATATATGTATTATTCGAAGTATTCGATTGTATTCGATGTATTCGGTTATTGATTGTTGGTTTGTTCCATTTCTTGCTTTAGCCTTTGTTCGAGATTAGCATCCGTAAAACCGATTTTACGGAATTACTGTATGTACGGTATGTAGTTTAGAAACGTTTAGAAACTTATATCATTTAAAATTATTCTAGAAGCTTCCAAATGAACTTGAAGATCATCTTTCTTTGTTAAAGTCAAGAGTGTAATCAAAACCGCATATTGTACATACACAAAAACCAATTATTAAAAACGGCAATTACAATTCTGATCGATCACAGCGCATGCTCGCTCGCGTGACGCGACACACGTAATTCGCTTACGTTCCAATCATAGTCGCTGATTTTGCGGGCGGGCAATAACGTATTATTTAGCCATCGTTATTAAAAATGACGAAAAGATCTTTGTCCGATCAAACCGATAAAAGGCCAAATCAAACAGTGATCAAACTCTTAGTCGCAGTTAACGCTCCGCAATCTAGATCAATCGCCTCTGAGATGCTCCGCCGAAAGGGTTTTTGCCTGTAAAAAGGAAACGTTGATTTCCATTCGCATTATTTGTGCTGTACTGCATTAAATACTTCATCATCTTAAAATTTGTTACACATTTTTGTGAAATCATCAACTCTGTGAATTGTTTCTGAATGAAATAAAAATTGTGATCTGTTACGTGAACATTCGCGTTGATTGAATTGCCGCTCGAAAACGTCTTCCCGCTCAAACTCTCTCTCTCTCTCTCTCTCTCTCTCTCTCCCTTTCCCTCTCCCTCTCCCCCCTCTCCCTCTCCCCCCCCCCCCTCTCCCCCCTCTCTCTCTCTCTCTTTCTCTCTTTCTCTTATTCTCGAACAGCCTTAGTTAGTTTAGAATATAATTTTTGCTGTAATTGTTTATATACTTCACATCCTTTATAGCTTGCTGGATAATTTCCTTCACAGTTGTGACATTTTACTTCCGCAAATTTCTCTTTTTTTTTGACAATCATTCCAGCAAACACAATATAAATACAATATAACGTGGAAGTAAAAATAATGTAACAGATGCACTCTATTTATATTATAAGTTGTGACGTGACGTTTTCCGTCCGTCACAAGGGCCGCATGGCTTGACCGAACAGTGCAGTATAGCGTCCTGAATCCTCTCACATTTTGGGGGCGGACGCACCTGCGCTTTTCCCGCGACGTCGTTTGCGTATCTTACGCGTTCCGCGCTGTCGTTTTCGTTTTCCCGTTTCTGTGTGTTCCCGTACCGAGGGTTACAGAGGCCGGCGACTCCCGTGACCTTGGCGGAGTGACGCCACCTCACCGGAGAGAAGAGGAGGAAGAACGACCAGGATTGGGAGTCGGGAGACGACCGCTGATGACAGACCCGCCGGGGGCGCACGATACCTGACCCCGGGGTCGCACGCAAGTGATATCCTTCCTGTATTGTTATGCCCTTTTGATTATCGCAAAGCATTTTTTTTATCGCACTCTCTTCCAGGCACAAAGCGGATCGAGAGTCGGTACGGCATGATGGGGAAGGCCACTCTACGCCCCAAAGACAGCGAGAGCCCCGGATGGACGCCTCGAGGCCACGAGGCGGCCTGAAAAAGACTCCCGTGATCTCTCGAATTTCGCGCGCCAGGACATGCGACGGGCATGACGCGATTTCCGAGATTAGCGGAAAGCCGCGGGGCTACGCGCCAATCAGGCCCCCTCGCGGGGATAACGAGCCCTGCGTGCGTCCGGGAGGATTAGCGCCCGGCACTTGAGCTGTGGCCAGCTTGGCGAGAACACGCGAGAGGACACAGGACGTCAGCTTCCAAGGTCGACTAGGACGAGCACTTGCGAGGGAGTTACAGTAAGACAAGCGTCACCCCTGTAAAGTCGCCGGTTTCCGCATCCGGAAGAAATTATCGAATTTCTATTGGGCGTATAATAATGAGTGCACGTGGCATTACCGTGCACCAGAGTTTCGAGGAACTCGAGTACGCGTGTCGCCTCCCGGAACGGCCCTTGTCATCGGGATAACTCTAAAGCGTTCGTCAAGGCCTCGTCACTCGTTGTCGGTTTCCTTTTTTATTGCGGATCATATGTTGCGTCGAAGTTCCTTGTCGTAGTATTGTCGCGTATCGTGTCGTCTCGAGCATCTGTAGCGTAAGATTTGCATGTTTCGGTCCTCTGTGTCATGACCATTAAAGTCAATTTATAATAGCAATTGATAAGTGTGCGTATTCTGTCATATCGAGACTGCGTAGTGTCGAGTTTGCACGTATTCGAACCTTCTCTGCATCTCAGCTGAGCGGCGCGAGGTTCCGCGAGCGCGCACGAGGTCACGCCGTGTTCACGCTACAATCGTTGCCGAATTCCTTAGCATTTGCGAGGCGATGAAGTATGGTTCGTATAATTCGCGAGAGTATTCCCGTGTGGCGTGAGCTCGTGTCGCGGGAATTTAACGAAGTTGATACGCCTAGCGTAAAATGCGGGAACTATGTAAATCAGTTATTGCGCTCAAGTAGAGTTTATCGTCTCGATTGTACCAGATGTGAATGAGAGTCGAAGACTCACTTAATATATTTGTTACTTTTGTTATTGTTACTTTATGTTCGTGTGTACTTTATTCTCACCCTATTCGCTCCTCCAGACGATCTGCTATCCTCGACCGCGAACCGCCCCCTCTGCCATTTCCGAGACTGAGCTACCGGTTGAGAGCCCGTCGACATTCGCAGCTCATTAAAGATGGCATAAAGAAAATCGCGTAATTTCTAGAAAGAGTGGCACGCTCGCTCGTACCTGGCGCCCAACTATTGTTTTGTGATTATGTGCCGCCCTTAAGAGCGGTCGCGGGAAGACGCATTTCGGTCACGTTTCGTTTAACACCACCCGTCATCCGATCGCCTACGAGAACCTTAGCTGTGAATGTGCGACGAAGTTGCGCCACGCTCGTGAGTGCGGTTGCAAACTATATAACTTCACTTTATACATATAATACACCGTTATGAAACTATTACATTGTTTCATTATTTATACGTTATAATAAATACAACAAATAGCAATATAACGACATTCATTGCATGTTATATAACAGTTGTTTCATTGATATTATATTAATACTATATAATAATTTAAATTATGATTCTGACGTTGCGGTCTCTATTCACGATGTTATGAAGCTCTATGCTAGCTTCAAGCTGTCGAGCGCGACAAAGTGCAACACGCGTGACTATTTGTACTTGAATCATAAGAATTTACGGATAAATGAGTATTACTTGTGCTATAGAAGAATATTATTAGTAAATTCAGTTGCTTACATTACAAATTATATCAGTGCATACTAAAAGCTGTTCCATGAAATTAGTTAAATGTAAAAGTGGTAATTGTTGAGTTTAGCTCTTACACTTCCGATATTGATTAAGTTCATTTGAGTGCATTTTTGCACGAATTTGGTAAATCAAATCATCGTTTTACCGCAAAATGAAGATTAATCATTATAGTGAAGAATATTCAAGTTAGGAAACCTGTCACATCGATGTCATAGAGATAGTCATGAGAACATGAAGCTATAATAAGTATTATTTGCTTCAATATTACACAATTTTTCTGCTCTAAAAATAAAAATTCTCTATTTTAAAAACCTTGATAATAAAGCTAAACAGAAACAGATTTTGAACAAGGTTTGCTATCAATTTTTGATTGCAGAAAGGCAATAAATTGTACCTAGAGTTTGTATTATCTGACATTGTCAGCAAATTGTTGTCAGAAATATGACAAAGCCTGCTAGACATGCTTTGCCAGCAGATTGGTAGCAGAAGATGAACGTCTTGCATAATCTGACGCCAGATTAAGAGCAGATTGAGAACAGAACCTGAAGAAAACTGTGTTCGATTTCTGCCACCAATTTACTGGCATAGTTTGTCAATAGACTTTATCGACAAATCCATAGCCAAAGGCGAACATAGATAATTATAGTTTCATAATCAAAATCTAATCGAGTTTATTGTCAATTTGGCCCCAAATTGGTTAATGTTTTGCTATCAGGAAATATATACAATTATTTTCTATATAATTTTTGTTTTTATAGCAGAGAATTTGTTTTGATTAGGAGTATTTATCTGCTTTAAAAACAAATTTTCTGCTTCAAAAATTAATTCTCTACTATAAAAACAAAAATTTTATAAAAAATAATTTGTATTGTAAAGCAAAGAATTTGTGT
Source organism: Acromyrmex echinatior (assembly GCF_000204515.1). The sequence continues at coordinate 258,663 of NW_011627299.1, forward strand.
TTTTAAAACAGAGATTTTTTTCAAATAGAAAATTTGTGTTTAAAACAGAGTCTGAGAGTATTTGTGTAACCCTCAATGCCATCGAGATGACAGATTTCCTCACCTGAATCTGTCAACTTCAACAATTAATACTTCGGTTTGCGGAACGTTTTTTTACCAGATTCATTCATTTCATGCAAAAAACGCGTCGAATGAACCTAATTTTATCAAATCATATCAGAAGTAAGGAGTCTATACTCAACAATTATCATAAAAGTATGATATATGAATGTTACGATTAAATACTTCGAATACTCAGTAATGATATTTATAAATATACATTTATGTGCAAACTATGAAGTTTATAAATAAATGAATTAAAATCAATTATTACATATGTTTTTTATATCCACGCATAAACAATTTTCTAATAAGGGAATGTATTTTGCACATACTAATCTCAGAAAAAGTAATTAAGGGGGTATAACACCTTTTACGGCCAAAATCGACCTCATTTTCAAGATTTTTTTTTTACATACAAAGAAGTGCGCAATTCAAAATCGGGTCTTTGGGCTTTTTTATTTACATATTAAAGACACTGAACATATTTTTTGTTTTCGAAAAATCATCATGGTTTATAAAATAAATGCCGTCAAAAGAGGCCGCTAACATCGCGTATGTCTTGCTGGTGTACACGATTGTGGCTGACTGGAGTGACCTAAAGCAAAAATACAAATTGGTTCTTAATCTGTGATAGTTTGACTAAGGTAGTACAGGTGGATTTTAAAAAATATCAATTTTTGAGGAAATGGCGCGACTTTGAAAAAAAAAATCGAATTTTCGTCTAAAAATCTGACATAAAATCGATTGCCAAAAAAAATCTAGTGATTCTTTTTAAAAAAGGCTAGGTAGTACCATAAAGGCACCCATGCTGAGTATAAAGATATTTGATTTTTGTCGATCGGATAAAAATTGTTGGGCGTTGTGATGTACACCAGCTTGAAAAATAGTGTTTTTCAGAAAACGCATTTTAAGTTTTGGTACGAGAAATCTTGCAATTATTAGCTTATTACCTTAATCGGCAATGCCTGGCCCGTACAATTGTCCTTCCAAATTAAAGTCCTCATCATCTTTGACCTTTTTATTGGATATGTCAAGTCTCCGAGCTGCTTTAGCTTCCGCAGTCATGGCGCGCTCGGCTGCGCGGATCCGCCGTTCATCGGTTTTTATGCAAAAGTTGTAGCAGGTGTTACCGATCGTTAAGTTAAGAACTTGCATAATTTCCAATACACTTTTTAGGCCATCGTTGAAATTGCAAACAGCAATATTTGCAACAATATCAATGATCGCCTTGCTGCTGTGGACCCCTTTCGGCGCTATAGACCACAGCACAGAGTTAAAGCTCTCGTTGTTATTTTGAATATACCCGCCAAGACAGCGGGATAATAAATCGTCAGAACTTAATTCTTCGTAGATAGGCTTGACTGCTTTGAAAACTTCATCCTGAAATACTTGACAAACTGTCCGTTTGTTTTCGCTTTAGAATTAATTCCAAGATCTTTTCTAGGAATAGTATGTGCAAAAAGCATTGAGTTAAGCTAGTATAATATATAGCAACATTAGGATAATGTATAGTAACATATCAGTTACATTCTAGTTTTATAATAATAACGCAGTAAATTATATTACTGTTATATGACTATACTGTTATATAACATCTCAAGTTATAAGTTATATTATATAGTTACAATGATTCATGAGTGGAAACTAACGTAGACGTAGAATGTTATGCACACGTTATATTATCTGTTATAAATAGTAATAATGTAATCTTATGGATTTTCCCAAATGCAATAACAAAAAAAAATCAGAGCAAATGAGAATCAACATGGTAGTTAATACGCAATTTTAAATCTTTATTCCAAAAAATAGAATCTTTATTCCAAAAATAATACGTTTCAGTTCACTTTGAAACCATCCTCAGCAAAACAATTTCAAAATATCAATTTTTCATGTCCAAGAAAAAAATCACCATCAGATTAACAGATTTGATATTGTAATCTATTCGAAACATTAAAACAATTATCTTATAAATATTTCAAAACCATTCTATCCAACAAATTACACAAATTAACATTAAAAAATTGGTGACTCACCTCAAAACATAGGGTAACTTCGGCAAATACGCCGCTGGAATTTACGCCGCAAAAGTCAGACAAAATAGAAGGATTGAGAATAATTTTCCCGCAACTATTTTACATGCCTTTATGTTATATTAGTATTGTGTTATGATTTCAGTTTCTTACTGTTAATATTAAATTATGAATTATTATTGAAATTATTGTGAGTTGAATTGATTCATTACTGTGTAGCATCATAAATTATAATCTACATAAAATGATTACTGTGCCTTATTTAACTGACAGATTACATCCCTCAGATCATCCAACATTTTCTTTGTTGCTTTTTAAGTGAATTTATCTCCTCGTTTAAATCGAACGATGTTCTCCAAAATGTCCACGAGATATTCCGAAGGGTCCATGAAGATCCTTTCTTAAATCTCATTTTTTAGATAGGCTGTCATAATATCAAGCTGCTCAATCTTCATGTCGTGCTGAACTGCTACGGTCGCGCGTAGTGAACTCAGCTCCTGGCCACAGGAGCAAATGTCTCGAGAAAATCTACGTCAGGTTTCTGAAAAAATCCGCGCGCCACGATACGGTACTCCTTTCTCTTTTTAATAACTCAATTTAATAACTCTTTGAATCGTACTTGTTTCGCAACACGAACCTGCTTCCAACATGACTTGTTGATTCTCCGGACGCTCGACAAGCTTCCATGAATTGTTCTTGATTAAAGACTTTACTTCAGACGCATAGCTTTTCGCCAAGTTAATGAGTCCGTTTCAGTAATCGCTTGTGCTACGGGGATCTCCACTACACAAGCAATCTCAACTTGTTCCGGATTAGCTTCGCCATAGTTTTTTTGAGGTCGTCTACGTTTACGAGCCGATGCATCTACATTGTCCACACTTTCTATTCCAGACTTTTTATCAATTTCTTCGATGATTTCTTTCAACTTTTCCTTCTAATCAACCCGATCGCCACTCTCCAGATAGAAGAATCCTCGAATGGTGTTGCTGGCTTCTCAGTGTTCCCTTCTAGAAAATGTACATCTCTAGTGGTCTCGACTTTTTGAGAGTTCGGTAGCCATTCAAAAACCTTTTCACTCCTAGGAATATCATATAAATATTCTCTTTTTAGATCAAGCATCGAATTTTCCTTTCTTGTCAAGGCAATATACTTAACATCCAAATTCCTCAAAGTACGCCACCGTAGGTGTACGACCATGTCAAGCTTCATAAAGAGTTATTCCATCGAGCTTCTTTGTTGGACAACGATTTCGGATGTATTATAATTTGCCATAGAGGTGCCTCGGCCCAAAACAAAGGAAACAACTCGGATTGAATCAGAACACATCGCGCCCACTCTATCAACGTCCAGTTCTTCCTCTCCGCCACCCCATTCTGCTCGAGTTTGTAGGCCGTCGCGTTTGCGTCTGTGTTGGATGCCGTGTGATAACTTTAAATATTCATCGAACTCTATAAAGAATATGCGTTTCGCGGGTTTCTTTCGTGTCCAGATCCATTCTTGGAATGTCAATGTTTCGTGAACCTTGCAATCTACTTCATTAGGGCAAAGAGCAACCCGATACTGTACGGCATTCCAAGAATGGATCTGGACACAGAGGAAACCTGCGAAACACATAATCTTTATATAGAAAGCACCCGTGGAATCCCCAAGAATATTTATCGAACTCTTTGTTGATGTACACCATTATCCGATTATGTCTTGATTTTTGTATTATTTTTATATTGTGTCGATTTTCAAAGAGCGCCTTGAAATTCTTGAATTCATCAAGTGCTTGACTCTTGTTCGCGATGAACCTTACTTCCGTCCATCTCGTGCTATTGTCTTCATAGACGATCATGAAGCGAGCATCATGAAGGTGATGAAGTAAACCACCATTCGACGATGTCCGCAGGAGACCATTTATGTCTGTATGAATTAACTCTAACTTCACTGTTTCTCGATTTGATTCCTTCGGAAAAGACAACCGCATCATCTTCCCCCGAATGCAAATTTCGCAGTTCGTTTCCTTGTTCACATCACCTGTTTCGATTCTATAGATGATCCCGCCTTTCGATGCACAGTGGTAGATCACGGAAATTTAAATGATCCATTCGTCGATGCCAAATCAATGAGAGATTTTTCGACTTTATTGGAGTTCCGCCCTGTTCCTTCTTGTACTCTGAGTTTTGACAGCTGTCTGATAATGTATCACTTACAGGTACCTGTATATAGTATAGATTATTGACACGCTTCGCGTGCCGACTTCGTGGATCCGTGCTTATCGATGATCGCAGCTTCTTGATTATTGAACACTACTTCGTAGTCTTTGTCCGTAATCTTCGAGACTGAAAGCAAATTGAAAGCTCCGGTACGTGGAATGTGTCACTTAGGATTACATCGCTTCGTTTGCTGTTCATACTCGTCGCAATTTCTGCAACACCTTTTATCTTTATTTTCGCACATGCATTGCAAGTTTAGTTTGCCCGACTCTTTCTCATCGATCTCTGTAAACGTGCTAATATTCTTGCAGAGATGGGAAGTACATCCGCTATCCAGACACCAAATACTTTCTCCTGTGTTCTCAGTCATCTGACATACATCTCCTTTATCATCGGTAGATAACAGGGATACACTTGCAGGTTTTTTGTTACCGGTGATTTTCTACGTACATTCTGAAGCTTTATGCCCTTTTTTGTAACATTTGAAGCACTTGAAGTTGAATTTTCCTTTTCCTGATCACTCTTTTCATATGTCTCTTTGACCTTGGTTTCTTCTTATCCGCAATCATGGCTCCTTGTACTGGGTTCAATGCGGCCGCTTTCTTCGCATCGTATTCTTCAATTACTTTGATGCGTATTTTCGAGTGTAAGCAGTTGATTGCGATTTTCAATGGCATTCTGAAGTTTTCAAAGTTCGAGGGCAAAGCATCATAATCGCAAATTGATCTGGATTTATGTTGATATCCATGTCGGATAATTTGTCGACATAATTTATCGAGAAATTCATGCTCACACACGTCACCTGTCTCGTTCATTCTCTGTAAAGCTTTTCAACAAGGTTACTTTACGTGCCGATCCATTAAATTGATATGTACTTTTTAATTTGAATAACTCACGTGATGTTATGCAATTTTTTACTTGAGTGAGTTGACTCAATTCAAACTCGGGCCTATAGAATCAAGTCGGATCTTGCCTTTTCATTCCTTGTAATCCATTCTTGAGCAGCAGCTGCACGTCACGTCAATCGTAACCGCAAATTTCTTTATCTCTCCATTGACATAACTCCATCGTTCTTCGTCAACAGTGCATGCATCTGCAGTTTCCACGTGTCGTAGTTGTTATGTCCGAGCGCTTCAATACGCTGTTGGTACTCATCGCGAGCAAGAGATTATCAACATACAACAATGAAATGTTAATGTTTGAGCAGTAATGTCCGACGACACTCGCACAAGATGACCGCGCGCACGAGTGAGATTTCTTATTGATTATTGTTTCATGTACTCTCCTTGTTTCCAAATTTCACAGTTTCTCACGCTCAACGTTTCGTTCACACTCAATCTTTCGATCCTTCGTGCACACGTCGGAGGTCCTTTTGTATAAAATCCTGTGAATCCTCTTTTTACCGGCTTTCTTACGCACATCGAGAGAGCTTTCGCATTGAGAACGTTCTGTACTCGCTGAACAACCGCTAACTACACGACTTTAGGTGTCTGGGCCCATAACCTGTTAGAGGAATGGGACGAAAAGAAGTATAATTTAAGCAGAATGCCAATAAATACTTATTTAATTAGCCTTGTAGCCAGAATATAGCACACTTGGCTTCGAGAAGTACATACAAGTAGCGCGTAAAAAGCAAGAAGTATGAAGAATAGCTGAAAGTGAATAATCGAGGCGCCGCTGCGTCGTTCTTTACATGCGGATAGGTCTTTAAACTGCCAACAAAAAAGAATTAATTAACCAGGTACAGTACTTCAAAGAAAAGAAACAAAATGACTCATCATGAATATTCTAAGAGTAAAGTTATATTATAATAAAAAAATAGTATATATTGTTCGTAATCTGCATATATACATTTATTTATGAGATATGAACAAATTTTATTTTGAGAAATTAAATGTAGTGTAAAAATTATATCTGAGTTAATCTACATGTGAATACAATGAAAAAAGGCGTCGTGATCGCATGATTAGGCAGCCAATCAAACTGTTAATAATTCATCTCTGCTTTCTAAGGCTATAGTTAGACTAAACTTTTACATAATTAGAAATAAAGTAACGATAAAAGTAATTAGTGAATCGTTACCATTACTCCAAAAACGTAATTGCATTACTACAAACATTGCTCAGAAGAAAATGTAATGTCGTTACCCATTCGTTCCTAAAAAAAGTAACTTGTAACGGTAACGAACAACGGTTACAAATAATGCATTACTTGCCAACCCTGGTTATATTAATATTGAAAATATCCTTATTATTTTCCTTTTATTCTAATTCCACGAAGAACAAGGGTAGTGGTCTCTTTGTTCTAGCTTGCAGAATATTTGATGTGCTTATTACTTTAGGATTTTATCTTCTATTTTTCCTTTGAGTTCTACTAAATTTGTTATTGGATGCATATTTCTTATAATTTTGAATTTTTTATCAGTTTTGTTTTGATGAAGTCTTGCATATCTTTCTTTTTCAATTCCATTATGGGTATGTATTTTTCTGTGACGAGCGGTTGTACTTTAATTTGGTTATTCCTTAATATTCTTACATTGATTTTTTGCGATTTCATCGAATAGATTTTAAAGGAATAACATTTTCAACGCCTTCTATGAAGATAGGAGGAACTTTTATTACAGTTTTTCCTTTGTTAACTATTGTTTTTTCACATCTGTAAGTTCTTCATTGTTTAATTTTTCGTAAATGTTGCTCGTTCCGATTGGATTATTTAAGCCTGTTCTACAATGTACTTTTTGTTTTCTGTTTCTTGCTTCTTGTTATTTTTTATCTTGTCTTTTGGCTTCTTATCCGGTTTTTTGTTTTACATACGTCCGAGATAAAAGTTAACGAACTTCGAAAGAAACAAGAAATACGTAGCAAAAAATACAATTGTTGATAAAAGTTTGCAAAGGAGAAAAAAGCAAAAGGTATAAAACAAGAAACAGAAAAAAGAGACATTGTAGAATAGGCTTTAACTAATAATCTTTTATGGATATTTGATGTTTTCTAATATTAATAATATTAGTTCAGGGTTACTTCTTATCCTCTTTTTATTTTCCATCTTTAGCCAGTTTGGTCCTTGTTCTTGATTTTTTATACATAGTTGTTGACTATAATGTTGCAGCTTTAGTGCCTACGTTTCCGGCTACATATTTAACATTTTTCAGAACGTTTTTACGTTATTCAGAACTGATTGGGTTAAATAAGTAGATTGTGCGTGACTGCCCTGGTGGAAAAATGTTGCTGAAATTATTTTACGTTTTGGAAACTTTTCAACAAAATTACAGCATTTCAACGAAATTTCAGTTTAATTTTAGCGAAACTTTTTCACCAGAGGTTTGATTTAAATCCAGTGCATCAGGCATGCTTAGTAAGCATGTATATACCGGACATTGCATCAATATCTTGTGCGCCTGCGCAGGCCTCACGGCCACGTGCAGACAGCTGACTACGATGATATTCTTTCTATAGATGTTATGTCACAACCAACCTTGATTTAAAGATAACAGATTGCAAGACGCCTTTCCTTACATAAGCAAGGGTCACAAATTAGTCAAGTCAAGATCTACAAAGAAAGAGCTGATAAGCGAATAAAGGCAGAAAAACGGTTTGTCAAAGCAGAACTATACATACGTGTAAGGCCAGACTCACCAGAGATATATATAAATCATTATACATATAAACTTAGAATTTTATACAACAAACAATAAAAAATTTCGTACAAAAGGAATATAAATACAGGGTGGCATGAAGATACGGTCTCACTCGTCTCGAGCAGATAGAGTGGACTAAACTGAATAGAAAAGTCCTCTACCATTTTGTAATGCTCGCAATAATTAACAAGATATTAACGTTTAAATATAACCGAATACGCGCGTCCGCTCGACTTACTATTGTCGAAGGTACGGCCCACCGAGCGAACGGCGCTCGAGTCGTGAAGAGCGGGAATGGCCTAGCAAGCGCGCCGCGCCGTTTGAGCTTAGATGCTCGCGACGGTAAGCCCCGCTCCTCGCGGCCCGCGCGCTCGGTGGACCATACTTTCGGCAATAATAGATCGGGAAGACGTGCATATTCGGCTATTTTTAAACGTTAATATCTCGTTAATTATTGCGAGCATTACAAAATGGTAGAGGACTTTTCTACTCAGTTTAGTCCACTCTACCTGTTCGGGACGAGTGGGGCCATATAATCATGCCACCCTGTATGTATATA
>NW_011627300.1:1505-31892 GCF_000204515.1 Acromyrmex echinatior
ATTTAAAAATGATTATTTTTAAATCATTGTTAAATAAAATGATTTAAATAATTCTATGTTCTATAAAATAATTATATAAAGTAATTCTATAAAATAATTATACATTCTCTAAGGTATTATATATTCTCTAAAATAATTATTGTATATACATTTTTTAAAAATCTTAGCGAAAATAAATTTGTATAAAATTTTTAAGTAATTATTAAGTAAATATCTTTTTACATAATTTAGATTTTTAGATAAAAGGAGAGTTATTAAAAATTTAGATAAAGTATATTTTTTCTAAAATAATTATATATATTCTCTAAAGAAAATTTTAGCAAAAATAAATTTGTATAAAATTCAAATATTTTAAAATTCTAAACAAATTTATTTTTACTAAAATCTTTAAAGAATATTTAAGATAATTATTTTAGAATTATATATTTTAGAATTATTTTAGAATTATATATTTTATCAAAAAATGTATCATTATTTTAGATAATATATAATTGTTTTATATCTAATTAAATAATGGGTTCAAAATTCAATGCTTACAAAAATTATATTTTCAAAATTGTATGATTGTTTTTCAGCAAACTGCATTCATATAGCAATTATTTTTTAAAGTAATGATTATTATTTTTTTACTCAGTTTTAATTTGGATTTTAATTTATTTGTTACAGATGTAATTTTTAAGTAATTCTCCTTTTACATAATTTAGATAAAAGGAGAGTTATTTAAAATTTAGATAAAATAATTATATTTTTTTTCTAAAATAATTATATATATTCTCTAAAGATCTTAGCAAAAATAAATGTGTATAAAATTTAAATAATACTTTAAAATTTTATACAAATTTATTTTTAGTAAGAAAATAATTGCTATATGAACGCATGCAGTTTGCTGAAAAAATTATGTATTATCTAAAATAATTATACATTTTTTAATAAAATATATAATTCTAAAATAATTATATATATTCTCTAAAGATCTTAGCAAAAATAGATTTGTATAAAATTTAAATAATACTTTAAAATTTTTAGATAATACATGATTGTTTTATATCTAATTAAATAATGGGTTCAAAATTCAATGCTTACAAAAATTATATTTTCGTAATTGTATGATTATTTTGCATGAACGCATGCACACTGCATGCGTTCGTATAGCAATTATTTTTGAAATTAATTATTATAAGTTATTTTCTTACTCAGTTTTAATTTGGATTTTAATTTATTTGTTGCAGAAGTAATTTTTAAGTAATTCTCCTTTTACATAATTTAGATAAAAGGAGAGTTACTTAAAATTTAAATAAAATAATTATATATTTTTTCTAAAATAATTATGTACAGGGTGTCATGAATATACGACCCCGCTCGTCCTGAGCAGGTAGATTGGACTAAATTGAGTTGAAAAATCTTTTAGCATAGATCGTTTATTTGAAGTGTAAATATTAAACGTACTTCCAAATTTAATTTTCTTTGTAGAGATTGTATATCTAATATGTCATTAAAATATTTTTTTTTAAATATGTGTTATATAAATTTATATAAATGGTTGATGTTAAGTCTCCAAATATATTTGATTTTTTATAACATGCAAAATTAAAAGTAACACTAATTTTTGTAGGCTTTCGAAAGTGATCCTCAATATAGATATAAATCTGTATATACATATATATATATATATATATACCTCTGTGTGTGTGTGTGTGTGTGTGTCTGTGTGTGTGTGTGTGTTCACTTGATATTAAATTAAAATTTTTTACTTGAAAGAGGAAACACTCATATCCGCGCGTATCGGTTACCTATCCGTCTATTTTATTTGACGCAATCAACGAATGACCTTTCGGATATAATGAAATACAAGTTCTCCAATAAAACATTACTCTTATGCGGAAGTATCGTTTATCGAAAAAACAGAATGTTTCATGGATCTCGCCCACCCATATATAGGATGTTTAAAAAAAAAACGCATGTACAATAATAGCAGCATTCCATCGTTGAGGGTGCTTGGAACGTGCTTTTTTAATCTGTATTTATACTTAACTTATCATACACTCAATAAACGATGATCAGATTTTCCACCTACATGTTTATCTATGTACGTTGTAAATTATTCGACAAATACAGTTTTAGCAGTTTACTATAATTTTTGATAAGGAAAAATCTAATCAGAAATATGGATGTAAAATATCACTGTCAATTGTATTTTATTTCAAGATTGACAAAGTCTAGTTATCTGACTATTAAGCCAAAAAGTAATAAATGAGATGTGCCTTATCTAGTAAAAGCAATGTGCATCGTTTCACAAGCGACGAGCTGTAGCATTTAATTGCGTGTTTGTGTACATGACACATGCGGTAATTAACAGCAAATGTATATTCGGAATTGGAATTTTCGATTAATTTGCTTTGATCTTTTGTATTTATTGGGAATGTTTTCTTTTTATTCTTAATGAATATGTACACTCAATCCTTCTATGCAAACTACATGTTCAGATAAATATTATTATAAAAAAAGTACTAGTATACTTGCTACATAATCTTTAAACTAATTATAAAATAAATTTTATCAATGTATAAAATTTATAATGTTTAATAATTAAAATAGTATTTTCTATTTTTCAAATTAATACAATAGAATATGCAGAACGTATCCAGCAAGCCTATAGTATTACAGTTTCCTAATCTTTCTGTCAGTGTCCACCGCAATATGTGTAGTTATCGGAGATCTGTTGGACGTTTCCGATCAGTTCGTTTAGCTTCGATGCATCTGTTCGATTACATTGTTGCAACAATCGACGGGTGACCTTTTCATCGCAATGGAGGCCACGCGAGGATTCGCGATTCCGTTCGAATCCTAGCCGCGACGCAAATTGGTCACGTGACATTATGGCATTCCCCAAATGACTGTAACACGTTACGGCATTGCTCTCAGCATGTTACATGCATGGACACATAACATCTCCCGTTCCTCCTCTTCATCCCACGCGTCTCGATCTGCCGAACAATGCGCTCAGACCAATGATGAGCTTTCGGAGAACGCTTTCCATACATCATACTCGAGGATGCGCGCATAATTCCATAAATTTTTCATTTGTATGATATTCTGCAATTTACAAAAGCATCAATCGCACTAGTATATGCAATATCCCTTTGGTTGATTAAAATAACAATACAAATTAGAATAGAAAATTATTGAATAAGAATTAATGATAAGATGATTACTTAAATTAAATTATACATTAATCTATCTAGATGCAAAACGATTCGATAGGAATTTAAATTGCTTAAACGTTATTTATATATTCTGAGATTATGCACAAGTTCCGTCAATGAAACACAAATAGGTCAAATTTTAACAAAAGTATCTCTATCATTCTCATATTATTAATACGATATTCTTGTATTATATTATCACGTAGTCTAGAATTTTGAAATTTTACCTATCCGTGTTTCGTCAACGTTACTAATGTCATGGGATTTGCGCGTAAACTCCCAGAAATAATCTATTTGATAGAGAATTTAATGCGGCAGCTAATGCGGCTCGATTTGTTTGAACTTTTTGAGGAATACGTATTCCAGGAAAAGACTGCGCACGGTCTGCGAATAGTTTGAGATGCTGTAGGATGTATGCAGCGGAATGATATCCCCGGAGACGATTTCGTTACACCGTATCTACATTCGGCTGCAGTATAACTGGGTGATGCACCATCGTGGCGAGGACGAATTTGCGATTCATGTTCCCGCTGGGGTAGCCGAGAATTCGGGCACGCCAATTCTCTGCGAAGTCATTCGGAAGTCTTCGCAACACCTATTGATTTGGAAATTACTCGGGATCCTATTCGCACGTTCCTGCATTTTAAAGCAAGTCTAATAACCATACGCGATCCGAGTACGTTACCAATTCGTATCTAATACCAAGTCGATTGTATCCTGTTTTGTAAAGTAACTACCTGCAAACAGTTTAAAGCAAACACTCAATTAAACGCAAATTATTAGACACTCAAACACTAAAAGCCAATGCAATTTTACACTGGCATTAATTAAAGTTATAAAAATTAGTAAAATCCTTCTTTATCTATAATTTTGATTCAATAAATAGTTCATATGTATAAATAAATATATAATATTATATATATTATATGATAAGTTAGTCGATAAGTCGAATCGACTAATGTTTATAAATTCAAATTAACGCTAAATTTTATGTATTAATTCGTTACGCAAAAAATATAATACCTACGCAAAAATTTACAGGGTTTAATTTATTTATATTTTTTTATAAATAGAAAATTTACATTTTTCGATTTATATAAATATCTTATTTATACAAATTTAATTAAATATTTTCCATTAAAAGCATTTGACCGAAGCTGCTGTCTATTAAATTTAGTAAAAGAAAGAATTTAAAAATATCCATTTTCAAAATTAATTAATCGACTACATAAAGAAAGAGCGTGTATATTTACGTATATGTACATAAAGCTAATTTATTGTAAAAAATTATAATTTTCATTAATTTAATTTTAGAAAATTGATAAAATAAAGTTTTAAACAAAAACTGCTTAAACAAAAAGTTCCATATATAAATATCCCAATGCATTTTTTTATTTTCGAAGCATTTTTATAATATGCATGTTCCATGCTATGCAAATGTCCATTGTAACTTGTTTACATCCATTTTTGTAAAGCATTTCATTGAAACAATCTATTGTTTTCCGTGATTCTTTTCTTCCTCCGCGCATAGTCCGAATTTATTATAAATTTTGAGAATTCCATCGTTTCGACGTTTATGCATTCGAAAACAGCATGGAAGTCATCTTAGCAGCCTTTTAATATTTTACTGCTGTTATTACGATCGTTAATATTTCTGGTACACTTGGTTTAAAATCACTGACCTGGAAACAATACCATCTTTCAACTACTCGCTCATAGTAATTTTATTAATTTTGCCATAAATGTTCCTGCGCTTTTTCGACGTCGAGTGTTCTTTGCGTATATGCGAGAAAATTCCTACATCAAGATAACATTTGGCTTTGATGAGTTAACGAAAGTATTTTCTTTGACTATTTTATTACTCGATATGTCTATGTCATTGACTAGTATTGACATACCTGTCGGCAAATCTGTACTGTAGATCCGCCGTGAAATAAAAATTCTCTTCAACTGTCACTAACAGTTAGATACAATTATAATCTTGCTCATTAGAAAAAGAATTTCTCTGATAAATATTACGTTTTAATCGCAACAATCTTTTCCTATTACTTTAAATAAACATCATTTACTTAAAACAAATTTTAATTTAAATGATACAATAAAATTTGTTATTAAATAAAAAAATTAAATCAAAATATAATATATAAAATAATTTAATACATAAAAAACCTGATATATGAAATAACTTAAATTGCTAATTATAAGTATATTTTATATCATAAGATAAAATGATTGAAATATCATTGAGCAAGATAATGCTTTCAAGTTCGTCGCATGGAAGTCTGAAATAAATTAGGTATGTTCTATTTCGCGGTAACTCTATTTACGTTCCAACAATACTTTACGTTATGCTAAGTGCGTTAAATTTCGTGAGTATTTTCACTGGTAATTTCTTGGATGGAAATTCACATAATTGCAGTTATCTTCGTGTAAGCCAATCTAACTTCATAGTAACATATATTTCTGTTACTCAGTCTCCGTAATCCAAGTTTAGTAACTTTGTAGAACATTTAACTTTGAAATTGCAATACGAGCCAGAGCACGTTGAATATTTTCATCTCCTGTCATCAATATGCATCTTGTAAGATTGTTCGATTAAATAATTTAAGAATTAAGAAAAATAAAAACATATTTTTTCAAACTTTTTATCATATATCATATTTTATACCTTCTGCAGTTGTAACATTATGTATATGTATATATATATATATATATATATATATGTATAATTTATATATATATATATATTTTTTTCTATATCTCTGTTATTAAGAAATTGAACGAAGCTATCTGAAAACAATGAAAACCAGTTTCCATTTATAAGCTTCTGTGAATTCCGAATATATTAATCTCCGTTTTAGGCACTATATGCAATCAAAGCAGTATTATTGATTCAATTGCGGCTACGTAAATCTCTCACGTAAAGAATAATAATCGAGGTCAAGGCGGTTTTAGGGCAAGTATCAACGAGCAAGATAACTGGATGCACACGTGTCAAGAGGAGATAACTCTCCTTTGTAGACGCAATCGAGCTGAGCGATTGATTGAAGTGACCGCAATAGTCTGCGGCAGTGTTCAATTTGTCGGGGCAGGTTCTGAACGTTCTCTTTGGTCGCATAAAATCTGTACAATTGTGGCTAAACCATATCACATGAAACAATCCTCGGCATAGTTTCCTAATCAGCATCCGGAGTATCTACAACATTGCGTAATAATGTGGTTATGGAAATACTATACATCCAAAGTACGAATTAGTATTCATTTAACTGAAACAAATATTGAATTTCTGGTAATAATATCTAATTTGTAATTAATTGATGATAAACATCTAATAATTGAAATTGGTATTAAATTATTTTTGAAAAATATACAAATATGTAAAATGTACAGTTAGTGGATGTCCAGTTAGTGGACATGGCCCAATTTCTTGGACAAAGTGATATACAATTTTAAATATTAAGCTAATTTAATTAATTTAATTAATTTAATGATATATACAATTCTAAATAAATTTTTTAATAAAAATTTACTAATGAATTTATTTAGATTCATAAATATTATTTAAAACTTATTATTTGAAACATTTTATCATTTCGTCCAATAATTGATTCATGTTCTAACTACATTTATTTTATATGCAAAAAAGATAGAGGTATATTATATATAATAAAAGTAGATAGATAAATAAGTAGATAGATAGAAAGGGGAGAAAGGAGGGAGAGGGAGAGAGGGAGAGAGAGAGAGAGGAGGAAGAGAGAGAAAATTCAGTATAAAATCAATGGTGTTTACTGATAATTAGTGATTCATTGAGCGTATTTACTCGACTTTTGTCAGAGTAATTCACGTTTCTAAAAATGTCTAATTTGTCGTGAAGTTACGACAAATAAATAAGATTTTGGCTGTTCCGTTTCTTGCATTCAAACAATCCTAGCGAATTGTTATGTTGCGGTGAAACATTTTTCTCTTTCTTTCTCGTTCTCGTTTAGCTACGCGGTAGACGGCAGCTTGTTAAACCACTAAGTATTTGCCCCAGTCTGCTCGAAAATTCCGGTGGAGGACTCGACGCCCAGAAAAACAGAGTACGTTGGAACAAGTCCAGATAATAGCGCGCCATGAGATTCGACAGTCATCGAGAAAAACGAAGCGCTGTTATGTTTGGCGCAGAAAAAAAATTCTTTCAGATTGAAGATTTGATCACAATTGTACTCCTTAAAGCAATATGGAATCATTTTTAACATATTTTGCACTTATGTTTTCTTTCAGATGCTATTTATGTACGATTTGATTAAAGTATTACAAATTTTTAATTTTGAAATTTATGTATACTTAATTGTGTGAATCTCAAATTGTAAATCTCAATTAAATTTTTAAAATTTATATCTGAATAGTAGATTATTATATTTTATTTAAATAAATTTTAAAGTTTAATTGAGATTTATAAAAAAATTTGAGATTTAATTAAGTATACATATTTCGAAATTAAAAAGTTGTAATACTTTAATCAAATATATGTTGATGAGAAATCAGTTTTAAATACTTAAAAAACATTATTATTGCTATATTACTGCTACAAAATTTTAAAAATTTCATTTTCCTGTATAATTCCGCAATCCCACACTGTAGTTAAACCAGTGACAATGTCAGAAGTTGAGATGGCGGTTGTGATCGTGTGCAACTATATGATCCCATTAACCCTACAGAATCGAGCAGGTGTTTGGAGAATGATCGACAATGAAAAGTTTCAGCGAGACGTTAAATTATGCAAGGGAATGCGGGGAAGTAATGACCACGTGGATTAACCTCGACCTTAGATAGAGCTTTGGATAGTGGTTTTTGAAAGGGGCGAGGTTAAACGATAAGATCCAATTATCGAGAAACAGTTTATCTCGCGAACGAACGAAAGGTAAGCCGATGAGAAACTCAGAGCTCACTTTTCTCCATGAAATAGATCAGGACTTCTAAAACGTCCGATATATGCCGCAGGAGAAGAAAAGTCGATTGTTAACTCTGTTGATATACGACCGATTTAGAGAATTGCGAAACTCTCTCTCTCTCTTTCTCTCTCTCTCTCTCTCTCTCTCTCTCTCTATCGATACGGAAATAATTATAAGATTGCTATCATCGATAAAGATAAATAGTCTGTATCTTGTAACAATTCCAAAAGAAATTCAATGTGGAGAATACATTTATAAACATATATAATAGACGTATTAAGCAATTATTGTTAAGCTACATATTTTCTGGTAACTGTGTATTACAAAACAGAAATGTATTCTATTATATAATACTACTATAAAAATATAATTTATAGAATTTTAATTATGAAAGATTCGGTGATTAATTTTCTCATTGGTTTAAGAATTATCTTTCATTACTGCACTATATAGTTATTTTTCGTGATACAACGTTATATATTATTTCGTTGTTCTTACCGTTTCTCCTTCCTAAGCTTTCGTGATACAAGGATCGATATATCTACGTATTGCCGTACATTTCGAGGATATATCGAAGTTCATCTTCGTGGATGCGAGCCTCCCATGGGACACAGGAATGCAGCTTCCATGCAGCACGGAAGTAAGCATTCCTAAGATGCTGCTCGTAATCAGGATAAGAACGCGGTTTGAACACGGGAAATTTGAAAGCCGATGCCTTACGTGACGAGGCTGATAATGTATGAAGAGAACAAACGAGACCAGAAATCTTGTACGCGACGGTAGTAAAAATCATAGCAATATAGCGAACTGAGCAATATATTGGGGACAGTTTCTATCTTGTACATCAAGAAGTCACGAGGCTCGTTGCATGCACTCACTCGTCGCATATGTGCGATATTTGTCTTCAGGATATTTCTCTTGACATGCGGACATGATGTAAAACAAGACTTTTCCCAAAGAGAATTGCGCTCTTCTTGTTTTCTACATTTCCTCTAAGTTTTCTATTTTTTATTTTTCATAAATTCGTATGCCTCTATTTCCAATTCATGACTTTGTCTTTATTACAATATATCTTTCTTTATATAATTCCAGGAATTTGGTCATATTACATCTCCTCACTTTAGGAAATTAATTTTTTCACATGCGAATATTATTGCATTTTTCGTTAGTATTATTAATTTAAATTTATCTAACATTGAGAATGACTTGATTGGAGTCGAAACATTTGTTAAATTTTGTTTACTTTATGTTATCAATATTGATTCGTTGTTTATATAAAAGTTATTAGCATAAAACATCCAGCTTGATTCGTAGCCCTTTTATATTATTTATTTATTTTATATATTAATTATAATTATATATATTTTTCTTTAATCCCTGTTTATTAAAACTTTTTAGATTTTTAGAAAATTTTTGGATAAGTTTTTATTTTTATTACATTTGATATAAAATAAATTTTGTTGACTGAGACAATTTTATAATTTCATACATACTCTATATTTTAACACGAGAAGAGTAATTATTGTATAACATATGTCTATATGTCTATATGCATATTAATAAATATCTTTTTGTTTAAATTTCCAAAAACGTATAAAATTTTTTGAATTTGCGTTGATTGGTCACTTTTTAAACTAATTCTGACGTGTATTAATTAATTTCCCATTCAATTTTCAGTAACGAATTGGTTACAACAATCTATGTTTTCATAAGAGTTGACGACTTTAATTGGCGTACGAGAGCTGATAAAAGCCAACAGAGTATTCTAGAATTCAGCTTGGATTGTAGTATTAATTATATACATTGAACTCTCGTGACACACATGTGAAAAAATTCTCGAAAAATATTTCAAGTACTGTGAATACGCTTTTATAATAAGATTTCAGCAGAAATTAATTTTATAAGTTAAGAATAATAGTGATATTTACAAGTTACACAATAAAATTATGTTACATACATAAACTAAGCACTTTATTAAATACCTTAGTAAACAAACGGTTTTATTATGTTGTAAAATATTTGAACACGGCGAGTAATATTGTTTGTAATATTCTTTTAAACATTTTTCTCCGTCTCTCTCTTCCCCCCCTTCTCTCTTTTTCTCTCTCTTTCTTTCTCTCTCTCTCTCTCTCTCTCTCTCTCTCTCTCTCTCTCTCTCTCTCTCTCTCTCTCTTCTTTAATGTAATATAAATTTATGAGCACAAAAATTTTTCGTAATTTATTGACGTTGCTCGATCATCTTTCTTTAACGCCATATTATCCGTGAAAAGAGCTTATTTTCAAGAAAGATTTATTATACTAAATTTGTGATAGTCATGAAAATATGCACAAATAATTTACTTTGTCAACAACGTCCAATTGATTAAATAACGCACTTTGTATACCATTATTATGCAACTTGCGGACATTCTGAGCAATGAAGGTCTTTTGTCTTCACAAACCTTGTTAAATACACATGCGCTCTTCTGCAGCAATTTTTAATTGCGATATGAAACTGCATAATGAGTTACGAGGCCGCTTCTAGCGCGTTAATTCGTTTTGCGTCAGACGAATTTCAAACAAAATTCAAGCTTGTGTCCACTTTTAAAATAGAAAAGTCTTACATATTTATAATATTAACTTGCAATATTAAAAGTTTGTTTTTTTAAATATTAAATATTTATACAATTATATATTATATACGAAGTGTCCTAAACTCATCTTTATTCATCTTTTATTCATTATTTTATTTGCAGTTGTTTGGATTATGGAGACTTTAAATTTCTTTATTAATATAAAATGTATTATAATATGTATTATGATATTCTGTAAATATTAAAATCTATTTAATGAGAATATTATCTGAACATATTGCTCAGATTTATCTTTTCATGAATATTTTTTATTTAAACATATTTGAATAAATTCAAAATATGTTTTGCATGAAAACAGTTATTTAATATGATACTAATATTGAATTGGACTTATTGTTACAGGACGAGAAGAATCAGTTGCTCATCACGAATCTCTGGCTGAAACTGGTAAGTCTTCGAAGATCTTCCGAAGTTTACGAGAGAAATAAAACTAGCCGCGATGTCTTTTCAATTGATAGCTGCCACTTACACGAACAGCGCAAATTCGTGGGAGGTGCTTTAGTCATTTTTTAAAAGATCTCTGTTTATAAGTTAATTGGACGAGTCCTGATAGATTTGTAGTTGTTCAAGGTGATTCAATTTATCGTGTTACACATCACCCGGTTTTATCCAGCTATTCCAAAAATATTTTCGTGGAATGGTCACATCACGTAAATCGGGTACCAATGTAAAAAGGCGTGAAACAAAAATATCATTATAAATTACGTGTGACATACTCTTGTTACGTACGAGAGATTGTACCATATACTCTGTGTTTATCAACGTTTTTATTTTGTCGTAAAATCGTTATGACATATAATTATGATGTTTTTGTTACATGAACAATTCCGCATACATCTCGATATCATACAAAGCATTACACAATTTAATTCTCCACTGACAATATTATTTTTTAAGGGAGATAATTTTTTAATTATAAATATTAA
Organism: Acromyrmex echinatior; assembly: GCF_000204515.1. Next base: position 13,202 of record NW_011627300.1, read on the forward strand.
CAAAATGGATACTATAGATAGCGGGATTCGATATTGAAAAAAACCTCTTAAAAAGACCTGGATAATGTTGAGATTGTGTGTGTGTGCAAAGATATCAGTATCCAGTTGCTTATTCCATTGCAAGATTGAAAATTTCATATTGCTGAAGAAGAGTTAATCATTTAATTTATTTAATTTATTTAATCGATAATGTAAGGTAACTGGATCCAATATGGGCGTATATTCAAAATGTCCTATTCACTGTTTGTAGATAATTATATAGGATTAATTCAACAGCAGTAGTAGCTTATGCAGGTTATTCGTTTAACTTGATTGCATCAGTTTATTGTTCAATTTGTTCATTCTGTTATCGTCAATAAAACAATCAATAAAACAAAATGTAGAATGTAGTAGTGGTAATGTAATATTTTGTAGGTAAGTAATTGTTTTCTATATAACTACCTAAAAATGACTATTAATTTTAATAGTTTGTTATTAGCTCTGTATTCATACTTTACAATATTATATGTATATATAGTTTATATTTTTGTCACAGCATTTTAATATTATAATCAAAGAAATGTAATTATTTCTAATTGTAAGATAGAATCATATAGCCAAACTGTAAGCATATTGCATATACACATCGATTGTTATGTTTTTTTTTGTATTTTTGTTATTCCAGATGAATTCTAATTCATCTGTTAAATATTGAAAATAAGTAGATAAATAGATAAGTAAATATGTCCATTGTTTAGAAAATTTTCGTGTATTCTTATATATCAATAAACATATGTCAATATGTTAATGAATTTATAATCTTATTATATAAAAGTATTAATATTGTGGATCACTTTGTTTTCCATTTTTCTAACATTTTTTAAAAAGGAAAAAGGAAAAATATATATTTAAGTTATATCAAGTACATCATAAAAGGGTCATATTAGGTACTGTATAAAAAAATGTTTAATTTTTATATTAGGTGTTGGAATTAATTCGTAGCGTTTTTTAATGAAAGAATGTTATTTATTTCACATGAGCATTAAAAAATACATTAATGAAAGTACTTCCCATCACTTGTAAAACGCTACGAATTAATTCCAACACCTAATATATTAAAAATTAACAGTCTATAAAAGCTCAACGAACTAATAATTTCAAATATATAATATCTGTATAAGGCCTACCATGTTGTCGGTGCAAAACAGATTATATTGTTCAAACTTTACATTAAATACAAGAGTTGTTTTAACGTATTACCAAATATCTGATATAATTAAAAAATGAAGTGTTAACAAAACCCATCTTTTTGCCCGTGTAATTTGAATATTAAAAATTAACAAAGTCTCTAAAGGTTCAATGAACTAATAATTTCAAATAGAATATCTATATAAGGGCAATAAACATGTTGTTGATGCAAAACAATTAAATTACGCGGGCGAAAAGGTGCGTTTTGTTAATTTCAGTTTTTAATTATGTCAGATATTTGTATGGTAATAATATATCAAAACAACTCTTGTATGTAATGTAAAATTTGAACAATATAATCTGTTTTGCACCGACAACGTACTAGACTCATTGTCTTTATGTAATATTCTATTTAATATATTAAATTGTTTTGTTCTCGTTTTCGTTTTTTAAACACTTAAAGATATTTTAGTTTTAAACTTTTTTAATAAACAAACACGATGTATTTGGATTTAAAAAATATTAAAATCTTCAAAATTAAAATATCTTTTATTATTAAACGTTTTGTAAATATGTTTTATGCGTAAATACTTTAAATATTGCTACTTTTCTCAAATTTTTATCTATATATAAATATTTGAATATATATCTTATATTTTTTATTAATATTCCCTCTTTTGAGAAATGTTTTTTCTTTTCAATATGACCACTTATTTCCAATTTTGGATTCGGCAAAAAAATAAAAAAAATCACAAAGCTTAGCAGGGGAATAGATTATCTTATTTCAAGACGTGTGTTAGGAAAGCGTCGGAGTTACCAGATAACGTAACGAGGTCGGATCGGATTTTTATCGGCACCCGAACTATTAATAGAATCGCTGCAACAGGTTACTTCCAGAGCACGGGGAGCGAGGGTGCGTCCTTATTAGGATTGCGACAATGTTTTCTTGAGAGAGAGAGCGCTCTGCTTCCGATCCGCTCGCTTCCGACGCGCGAAAGCGCTCGCCGTTGTTTATTTTTTTCGGCTTATAGGACGGTTTACGCAAGTTCAATTCTGCGCGAGCTCATGCGAGCTTTGCAATGACCTAAATTCAAAACATTGACGATTCTACCGACGATCGTTTTCGGTTTGATTGACGGATTGCATCGCATCGGACACGTGGAGCCCCTTCGGCGCATCTGACAATTCCAACAACGACGCTGATGGCGAAGGACGTGATCGTTACGCTATTGATTGGCCCTAATCTCGCTCAGCTCGACCTTAATCTTTTGTCACTATGAATTAATATTCTGGATTTTCTCGACAAGACTTCCGTTTTTATCTCAATACAATACCATCAACGTTAAATTAATCCTTTAAGAACGACATTATTTTGTCAGAAAAAGAACAGCTTCTTTACCCATTTTACTTCAAAATGTCTTGAACAATCTGGATATTTTATCAATATAGTTTTTCTGATGGGTTGAAGTAAAGTAACAGACCCTACAGGTCTACTTAAGCTTTGTGATCTTTTTCTAATTTTTTGATAAATCAAAATTGAAAAAACTAATGATTAGATTCAAAAGAGGAAACATTTCTGAGCAATAAACAAATATGAAACACTTTCAAATATTTACATAAATGCACTAAAAATTTGAAAAAAGTAGCATTTAGGTCATATTGAGTATTCATGTAAATATATGAAAATGTTGCAGAATTGGTTCTTCTTTTACACATATATCTAATGTAGCCTAAATATATATGTTATCCTCTTTTTTGTATAAAAAATGTAAGAGAAATGGAAAATAAAGTAATTAATGTTGCTTTTATAAAATTATAAGTTTATTAATATATTGAAATTAATATATTGAATTATTGAATTATTAATGTATTGAAATATTTATTGAAATATGTATATAATACTGTTACAAAAATAATATATAGACTTTTGAAACATAAAGTTAATATACAAAAAAATGGGTTGAGAAGAGAATGTTGTAAATCGTCCTCCATGTTGTAAATATGGTCTTTTTGAAATATATCTACTCTCTGAAGATGACTACAATAAGGATCGAAACGTTTAAAATTAAAATTTGATGATTGTTTCATCAATCCCAGTTACAAAAATCGCATCAAATAACTAATGCGGCTCTAATAGTTTATTTTTTTGTATATTAAAAATACTATTTTCTTTACATTCTCTTTTCAATAAACAATTGAGTTAGCCTGCATGACTTACAATGTTATCTGTTAAATTTGTCGTGTAATTTAATTATTCAAACAACCAATAGATTGTATTGAGTATACTAAGTCATATAAGATCCGATTACCTTGCTGCTATATTTTAATATTCCATGCTACATACATCTCCATTTTCAGTTCTTAAATATAACTAATCTACAGTTCCGGAATTCATCCTAAATTTATTCAGAATTTAATTTTAAAGTGAACATTGCAACATTCACGTCTAGAGGGTAAACTCCTTAATCACCTTAATGCATCACGTTTCCTCAGTTTTATTATAAATTAAATATATTTTAACATACGTGGAAAAAAAGCTAATGCATCTAAAGATTTAATTAGTTACAGATCTCTGAAAATAATTTTATTGACTTGTCAAAATAATTATATAGGGTGTTCAAGCTGGTTACTACAATGTAAAGACTTTTACAACATATCCCATTGTCCATCATGCTATTGAGTTTCCTACGTAATTATTTTGATGACCTAACAAAGTTGTTTTCAGATTTGTATCCAGCTAAATCTTTAGATACTTTAACAAAAGCGTTTCTTTTGTGTAATTGTAATAGTTATGTTTTTCTTATATTTTCCTGCAATGTCCATGGCATTTGATAAGTAAATATATAAACATTTGCAATTTCGAGGCTTACTACTATGCCAATATAGAAACGTCAGCTTCCTTCTATTTAATCTTTCCTTCGTGTCTCATGATGGCCAATGCATACGGAAGTAACACGCAGCTGCATGTGACTTAAAATGCCGATACGTTTGCAAATATAAATCATGCAGATATTCAAAGAACATTCGACATCCGTGAGTATTGATATGATGTTGTATATTTCCTGGTAGCGTCGCTATCAGATACACTTGTGTCGAATGCAAGTAGAGAGCTAAAATTAAATCTTTCTAGGAAGAACGGAATACATTTTATTTTTCTATGTATTCAAAATGCGTAGATTGTATCTATAATATTGAGAGGTAACTGAACGGTTTTATCTAGATCGGATATAATAGAGGTCTAAAAAACACGTTTGCAATTTTTAGAAAAACTATAATTTTTTCTTCAGTAGCTTCTGAATAACAGGAACGTGATATTTAATTGGCTTAATTTGTAAATGATTTATACGATGTTATACTCTAACACAGTCCGCATTGCACACGAATGCTGCAAACGTATTCGACACTCGCAATCACGTCGCCAGAAATTATTAACTTAATCTGTACGAGTAGTTTATTAAATCATGCGCAGCACATGCAATATTTCATTTTTAGACCAAAATGTTATCACGTTACGTTGCGAGCAATACTATTATTCGCATATAAATTGGAAAAATATAAGACCACGATCAAAAGGTTCTATTTATATGTCAGAGGCGATTATCTTCAATGCATTCACACTCGTTCATAAAGCAATTTCGATTCGTGTTTTCAATCCGAGGGACCAATGTTTTATTAATGTTTTGATTGCAACTGAGTGGTGAATCAATTTAATACATCGATCTTCGCCACAGTGAAACATTGTAAATAAAACTTATACCCTTGCATAACGTTGATAGCATGAAATTCACTATATTCTTCAATATGATTCGTATAATTATTATTGTAAATTCATTATTATAATTTACATTATTATTAATAATTTAATTGTATATTATTGCTCGTGATTATACCAACAAATAATTGTCTAAAATATCTAGATGATATAAAACTGACATATAGAGGAAACTGGAGAACTATGGGTCATCGATTGTTTAACATAATCTAGATTGTTTAAATTAATACTACTAGTACAGTACAACTGTTACTTCGTTGCTGATACTTTTTATCTAAGTGACAGTAATTAAATTCCGTTGTATCGAAAAGCATCAATCATTAATGGTTTCCGTGCAATAGTAATTTTTTAACCACCATTTTTTAAAAATGTTTTAATATCTTTATTGTAGAAGATACATGTATAAAGATAAGATGCAAGTTTCTGCACATCTTTTCTGAACTTACTACGTTACAATTAATAATCTAACATTTATTTTTTACAATTTTCTATTAAATGTATAATTAAATATATAGTTGGGATACCATGGATCATTAAATATTCATGATGAGACAGGAATACAGAAAATATATATACTAAAAGGACGGTTTATACTTTTAAATAATTTATTTTATTTTATTGTAACAAATTTTTTATCTTATATTAATGATTATTTCTCATTTGTTTTCTTATAACTTTCTATTTTATTATTTAATAATTATTAGTTTTAATTATATTTTATTGTTTAGTGACTATGCTAAGAATGTGTGAATTAATTGAAAATACTTTTTAACTTTCGTCATCGTTATTTTTTGCATAATTCTACTATTTTGTGTATGACTTATGGTACCCAGAATATAAAAAATATGTTTTTATTTTTTTCTTGAAAATTAATACATATTTATTAAATATATTTGTTAAATTTTAAAATATGCATTATGTTTTAATTATAAAAAAAAATGATACATTTTTATATTTAGATGCACTTTTAAGAATTTGAATTTTTGTGACTCATAGTGCCCCCATCTCCCCTAGTTAAATGTAAATGGATATTACGTTTTATATTGCCTCGCACCAAACGGGTGTGCATATCTCATATCAAGTGCACTTTGTCATTTTATCTTAGTGATTGAGTGACGGGATGATCGATGATAAAATTTATGTAAAAATGAAATTCGTGGAAACATGGAAACATGGTGCGACAAGATGGCGCGACGTTGCATTTCGCCTCATCGCCTCTCTCGCGCATCGGGACTCAGAAAGGAAATGCATTTACATAATTTTCGCCGTGGCTGAAGGAATACAACTAGAGCAAACGGTATTGCAAAAGCTATCGGCAAGAACACGCACAAAGTATCTATGCGAGCGCAACACGTTCTGGATGTATCGTAATCTGCACGTTTCGCGCGCAACTATCCCGAGGCGTCTAGCAATTTCTTCCAATAGATGGGATGATAGTTACGCGCTAGACCGGCGAAATGGCTGCCCAGGGATTCCGTGGACTATCGGATAATGGAGATACCATGTTCGTATCATTTAGATATCTTCCTTTGGACGATATAGTGCAGTATTAGGGATGAAGAGCTATACGATGACCATTGAAATACCATACGTGGAATTTTTTGTAGACCTTAAGGAGATCTTCATTTTTACATATGCACTAAACTGTTTCAAAGTCCGACGTTCAATTATGATGTTAATGCGTTGTTCTGAGATGTTTCTACGATTGATGAGTACATTTGTTTATAACGATGTTTATATTATCATGTTTATACGTAAGCAATCCTTTACACATGTGTCAGACAGGCTTTGCGAGTTCCATTACTGCTGTGGGGACGATAAATCACGTGAGGTAAAAATAATGTATAGGTGCGCATAGGGTTCTCGGGCAGTGGTGTGCTTTACTACGTGCTAAGAGTGGAAACCAGTGCAACTTGTGCGACATAAAATATAAAACTTCGCGCCAAGGACGATGTATTACGTGTAAGTGCATCAGTATGCGAATCACATTTGAAGCGTGACTAATGCGACTTCTTGCGAATGTTAGTACGCATGTCAAAAGAGAAACGAACTTATTTAACTTTCTTCAAAAAACAGGCGTCATTTAGGAATTAGTAACAAAATCTAAAACAAGTAGTCTTAATTTGAGTTTGTGTCTAGATCCTCTAAATATCTTAAGGATATTTTATACGTATTTTTAATAATTTAAGAATTATGAAAAGATCACAGATTTTTCTATATTATATTTGTGAAAGTAATACAAAGAGTTTGGCAACAATTTAGAACCTGGATTAAAATTATTTCAATAAGTAGATGTTTTATTTCAATAAAAAATTAAAATAAAATGAGAAAATGTTCTTTTAAATTATAAAATTGCATCATTAAATATAATATTGAGTAGTAGATTATTTTACATGTATAATATTCATTTTTATACAGTAAGTCTAAATTTTCAATTTCAGTCATTTTTTGAAAAGCTTACCTAAAAAATGATACATCTTTAAACTTCTGTGAATGGCATTGGTTTGTTACGAAAAAAAATTATTTTATTGATTTTGTTAAAAAATTTCTTATAAGTGAAAAATCGATGTACATATACATATTAATATATATTTACATATTATATATATATATATATATATATATATATATATAATGTATAGTTTTTCTAGCGGTTAGAAGTATTATATTTTAGTGTCGATGCTTTATACATTTCCATCTTCAATTGAAAGTAACAAATCTGCATAGATCCCGAAGTTATCCCGAATTTAATTTTAAAGTGAACATTGCAAATATGCCAACACTTGCCCCTAGAGGATTAATATGTCAATAATTTCAAAAGATTTATTCTCTCCAAACTTCAGGAGTTGCTCTGATCTATCTAACATTATTTGAATCTCATAAAATAATATTTTGTCATTGATAAAACAGTATTAAAACGACTAATCTTCTAACATCTCTATTCAAGTTATACGAACTTCTTCTTTGCACGAGAAAATCCATGATCATTGTGAAGTTCTCTGTCCTGATGTAACTCTTTGCTCGACTCTAGGAAAGAGAGCACTCGAGCAAGAAGAACACTAGTGAGTCTTGGTGAGCTTTAATGGGCCAACCGGTATTATGAGCGAAGTCAGAATCTCCTTCCATCCATCGTAGCGGAAGTTATTTCTTTTTCTCTTTTCGGCCTCATGTACCGCATCTTTTCATTCTCCATCTTCCGCACCCGACGCGTCTCACGGTTTCTCCACTTCGTACTGTGCACTTAGGCGAGTTCATTCACTCGGTACAGTCCACTTGGGATTCGAAAATGCGGAAAGAAATGATTTACACATACGTGAATCGCGGAGATACAAAAGTTTGGATGCTTCTAGGACAAGTTTTTTATTTTTAAAATAATCACGGAAAAAATAGTAGAAATTCTCAAAAATACATAGTACAGATTCTCTTTGTTTCAAAGAAAAGCAAATCTATCAAAATGATGGTACATATCTGGTTTAACTTTGTAAGCGGATTCCATACTTTTATATTTGCTTTTTATATCAAATATTTGGAATTGGAAAATTGGAATTGAAAAAAAAATTTGCACAGCAATGTACACCTTTGTATTTTTTTCTTTAAGTAAAACAAAATGATTTTTAAATGTAAATGGATAAAAAATGGACATCAACAATTTCGTTTAAAACTTCCTGATGCAGAAGATCGCAAAGAAGTAAAGAAGTGGAGGTGACAGTTTGCATTTTGCAGTTTACATCTGATCTTTTTAAGAAACTTTTAACGACGAATTTCAAATAAAGATTAAAAAGATACGGAAAATACATTTACGATAAGTTTTAGATTAAAGTTCGATTTAGCCAATAATAGGTATTCCACATCTGAAAGTTTCAATCATAAATAATCCAACTGTGCTATTTATCGAGAGGAAAGTTTCTAGTATCTTAATTAAACACGTCAAATTATACTATTCTTTTTGTGTGCACTAATTATGAGGACTCTCGATTTCAAGTAGCGCTATTTATTATCCATTAAATATAATTGCTTAATTAAGCGTACAGCAAGAGATAAAGCGATCACCCGATATCAATTTTACGCCGATTTAATTTTCAATGCTTGCGCGATACCTTATCTTTTGTTTTTAGCATGAACAAGAACTCGTTCATGAAAGATCTTGCAATATGCGGTATTGTTATGAAAAGGTTGTATCGGTTTGGATAGAGAGAGTAATGCGGTGTAAAAGAACGCTAGTACGATATGCGGGCAGCTTTCAATAGCTTTCGCATACTGATTAGGAATAGATTTCCCTTGTCACGTAAATGCAGCTATCGAACCTACAATATTCATAGGACATTGTTTACGAATTGCTGAGGATCTCCTGACAAAAAGGAAGGTTTTGGATACATATCTTAAAAAAATGCCAATACCATCTGAATCGTTTCAATTGGCATTTTATGAATTGTGAACGACCGTCACGTATCGACTTACTTTTAATCCCGCCACTGCCTTAATCAATACCATGCCATATTTCCGCAAATTAATTGCAGCGCTCACGATATCGAGGTACCTCGTTTTAATTACGCTTTTTCTCCGCATTCTTTCATATCGAAAAAAGAATTATTTGGTATTAAAAGGTACGCGTATTATTGAATTATTAATTAGGTCACTGTAAAATTCATTGCAAATTCGAGTGATCTCGTTCATCTTTAAAGCTTGAAAATGAAAGAAGCATTGCAAATCTTATTTTAGAAATCAAAATTGAATTTAATTACGAAACATAATTTATGTGTTACTTCAAAAAAATATTTTTTTAATCATTATAAATTATTTGAAAACTAAAACATTTTTTAAATAATTTTTTAGGTTTTGTAAAAAATAGAAATAATGTTAATATCGACTATAAAGTATTTATTTTTATTTATTATACATATTAATACATATGAAATAATTATAATTATAACAAGACTATTAATATTTATCCGAGACTGAGTATTTAAAATTCCGAGTCAATCGCTTACGCAAATTTTCCAAGACCTATATAAATCAGGAGATATCTTCTCTAAATACGAAAATCTTAAGCTCAGCTTTATGCATTCCTTTCGCTTTGTATCATGGAATAAGTATAACAGGATCTTCGCCTAAGGGGATTAAAACTGAATGAAGATCAAAGATATAGATCTGAAAAGTTTAATGGTTAGATTGTCCTTTAAATGAAAGGTTAAAGCCGTTACCAATTTCGTACCTCTAGAGGCGCTTTAGACTTCCAATATTCAATTTGATTTGCTAAATCTCACTTTAGAAAATCTAATTTGCAATAGAATCCTATTTATAATTTTGTGTGATGTATAATGTAGGAAATATATTTAGAGAATCACTAATATGTAGAATAATTTCAACAAGATATCAGATACTAATAATATAATTTATTTACATTTGATATTTAATTATACTTAATTATGATATTATTATATTTAATGATTTATATCTAGTAATTTATATTCTTTAGAGAGCCTTTTATTATTTTTTTAATCATATTTAGCCATAGATTAATTATTGACTAAAATTAATATCATTTATCGGTGCTACTGTCATAACATTTTTCTTTGTTAATATTTTTACGTAATACAATATAATATTCAATATAACATATTGATGTATTATATTTGATGTATTATATCCACTTAAAATAGAAACGTTCACTTAAATAATTGAACAAACACGCTAAATTACTTAGCGCGGTATATTTTTTATCAGCTATTCACTAATGTATTTTTTTAATTTATAATTACTACATGCAATATTGTATATGTTCTACGTAATTTTCTTCAATCTTTGCTTTTCAAGTTTTACCTCTTTATTTTCCCGAAAAATAAAAAGTTCAAAGAATTATAAAATAAATATCAGAATTATAAAATAAATATCATTCTTCCCGTTATACATTTGCCATTCTTACGTCAATGAGACTACGGTCTTTTAACAAAGATACTTTCCGGACTTAAACAATAGATACGCATATATTTCCTCAAATTCCTGTATAAATCCATCCGTAGTTGGAAACGATGTTTCTACTATTTCTCCGACACAAGCTTTGAGTACACTAGAGCGACCAACGAGCGGAATATTTGCCGAAGTCGGCGGGTACGCTCAACTGTAATGTTCCAGCTATCCTATATCCCACGCGAACAATTTCAATTATCTTTTGTGTAGAATTCGCGAGTAACAATCAGAAAATGTCCAAGGAAAAAGCTCTGAGCAAAAACATACTCTCTGAAAACAACTATTTTTTAATCGAAATGTTAAAGATAGTAATCTTTTTTTTTACTGACGGCATTATATCAAATTGAAATACTTCTTTAGTGAGTTTTTTAAATTTATAATTAAATTTACTACATGCAATCATGTATTAACTTGCATACTTTTAGAAATGACAAGATTACGTTTATATTATTAATTTAAAGATCAAGTCCGCGCTAATTTGTATTCATTAATAATACAAGAAAGGAGAGGAATTTCTATTTTTATATAATTTCTATTTTTAATATAATTGCACAATGCTATCAAAATGTCCGTTCCAACAAATTTGTTGTCGATTTATATTCAATTGGGCTGATTTATGAATTTAACGCGCATATTTGCTTATGCAATGCCGGGATCAGCATTTTTAACAATATTCACGATTTAAATTAAAACATTTAAAATATATGAAAAGAAAAATTTGATTGATTAATATTTTATTTTTTTCAAATAAAAATTAAACCTAACGCTAATAAAGTTTTTGTATAGAACGTTTTGTCATTGCAAAAAATTTTGGACTATTTGCAAAAATTGTCAAAAAATGCAATAAATTTTTGGTAAGCTTAAATCTTAACATAACTTTTCTTTATTATTTTCTCCTACGTTTTCGTTTCTAGAGTATATACTATTATTATTTTTATTCGTACTTTTTTATATTTTCAGAATGTACACGCAATTGAGAGCAAATTAGCCAATTTTTTAAGAATTAGGCTGCTTCTTCGAAGGGTTCTCATTAAAAGCTTGCAATGCAACGGCATATTTTATGCGAGATATGAATTATTTAGATTCCACCTAGCAGTGGCTGAATAAAGTAGGTCTATAATGATGATGTAGCTGTCTGTAAATATTTTCTTAGCACATTTAAAAGTGCCTAAGTACCTATGCAAGATTTGTTTATTATACATCTTCCAAATTAAGATTATAAATTAAGATAAGTTCTCACGTATACAGTCTAATAAGATTCTTATTGTTTTTAAATTAAACATCTTTAAATTAAATTGTAGAATGTATGATAAAATATAATGTCAATTTTATAAAAGATTGCTACTTTTATAGAAATTTTTAAAAATAAATATTTTTAGAATCAGTTTATATAATATACGTTAAATGTTCATCTGCAGGTAGCAATTTTCTTCAAGCGAATAATTAAAAATTATTATAGATTTATAATCTCATCAATTATTTAATTTTTATTATTTCATTCTTTTATTTTGTATTGAAGTAGGTTTCAATGAAATTAAGAAGTACTATTTTAGTACATTAAATATCTAAAATTATTTTATATACATATAAAAAGACACCAAAATAAATGAAATTTATTCTCGTCTCTGAGAACTTCTTACACCGTGTAACGAAATGAGGATTAAAGAAAAAGATATCAAATAAAATACGAGTCAAGGTAGTTAATTAATCCTGGAAGCACATTATTACGAAAGATCAGAATGCGAGCGCAAAGTCGTTTCAGCCAAGCAGTTGAATTCTTCTCAATGAAGCAGCTTTCTCATTTGTTGAGCTCGTTCATTATTTCTTATATGAAGTTAACGAATTGGAATAAAATTCAAACGAAATTTCAAATTTCTTGTTCACATTAAAAAAATTTACGATTCCAGATTGTAATTATTGTGTCAAAACCATCAATTAACATCCTGGTTACATTTTTCGCAATAATAAATTCCTTGCAGATTTTAAAATGTTCTAGTAGCATTACACGCATTACCAAATCGACGATCAATTTTTTTGTGATATTAGTATTTCAGTTTCAATTTATGATTGCGTTTCAAGTACGACAATAAACGACGCGCAGTTCGAAAAAATTGGAAGATGTATTTAAAGTTTTTATATAAAAATATTATTAGGGATTAGATCTAGTTTCAACCTAATATATACATATATATTAGCTCTTTTCTTATTTGATTCAATTACGTTATTTAAAGAGAAAATAACAGAGTGGCCTAAATACGAACATAGCCTATTAAAAATAGTCTGTTGAAATAGTTGTTTAAATATGGGCTAGCAATCGAAATAATTCCTTTAATGTTAATATAGACACGAATCTAAAATTTACACAGATCAGAACACACATATCTGAAATGTACACGTGCATTATGCGGATCCTAGGACAGAGTTGATTACGGTGTTATCGCCGTGGTTACAGTTACATGCGGTCCGGGTTACTATCACGAATCCACCTCACATGTCCGCTGGAGCAAGAAGGGTGCTCCTTACACCAGGGTGCCGTTTTCCGATAAATTCAGGTCGCTTGAGTAATCGAGGGTGCATTAACTAGCTCTTGTCGAAAATTGAGTTACGCCACTAGCTGCTGGTACTTCTCTGATCAAAGGGCACGAATGTGTTATAAGCTGTGGATGTAAAATCTCACTGGCTTTAGTGCAAACTCGCATTGTCATGCTGTACGACGAATACTCGTGATCGTCGGAGATTATTCTCGCGCATCCAAACTAACGAGATCGTGTACGTGTCTGCTCCAAAGCAACGGCAAGGTAAATAAAGCAAACGCGTCATCTTTGAAGTAAATACCTGTGGAAGTTTTAAGAGTGTTATCAAGGCACAGACTTTTTCCGCAGCGTGAAAAGAGGAGAAAGCGAGGAAGCTGGCATTTAACTTCCGTCGAAGAATTATCGGAAGTGGAATTCAGGTGGCTCTCTCTCTCTCTCTCTCTCTCTCTATCTCTCTCTTTCTTTCTCTCTCTCTTGGACTGTGATTCCCAAGGCCGCGGGCCAAATAGGACAGGGGCTATTCGATTCGAGCAAATTCCGCAGCCATTCGTCAAGGTCTAGCCACTGACAGGCTGTAAACTTGGGGCGCGAAGCGCTCGATCTCCACGTGCCAAGCTCGATTTCACTTTGGCGTGCTTTATATTGGTCCCGAGTTACTCAGCGTTTTTATGAGTCTCCATTTACTTCTCTCTCGTTTGCGTCTTTCACGCTCATCCGTGCGTGTATGTGTTTGTTCCTGTGTGCGCACATGATAAACCTTTCTCTCTCTCTCTCTCTCTCTCTCTCTCTCTCTTTTCGCGCGCATTTACAGAGTGAATCTTTCATCTTGATTGCTTTGAATAACCGCTTCGTTGTTTGCGCACGATCGAAGCTTTTTGCAAGCGTATGCGATGCGGGCGCCGATGTAAAAAGAATCTAATAAAGTATCTTCTTTGCTCGTGCTCTGACGGCACAAGTTGCGCGGGACACGTAGGTACTTTGATGGGTTTTGTAGCATTAGCCATGAGAGAACGATGGATCGTGTAACTTTGCGGGTATTAACTCGAAATTGTTACAGTTAATTTTAGATAATATAACACTATTACGAGATAGAAGTCTCTCACTTCGATTCCTGATAAATAAGCGAAGTTGAAATTTATATTAATATAAAACAACGTCAATAATATTTTCATTGCTTTCTGTCATAAAAGAATTGTACATATAAATAATCACATATAAATTCAAGATGTTAGTAAATAAGCTACGAATAATTTTGTAAATCAATTGATTCTTTCTGTTTATAAATTGTTGACAATTTAAATTTATTATTTATTTATTTATTCACAAATATATATATCTATTTCATAGATATAAGACAGTAAATCTCTGCAAAAATATAGGGTAATTCCAGTATACACCGCACCTATCAAAAACTTAATTTATTAAGTATTATTTACTATGTTTAAAGTAAATGAACTATATCAGTAAAAACTTTGTACTGTTTACTATTATAAAAAAATATTTGAAATCCGAAATATTTATATTTCGTATAAAAAAAATGAACTTTTTTAAACCCTTGCATTTTTGCCGTACATTTCATAGGGATGAGATATATGACTACTCATAGAGGAAGGGGGGGTATATATGGCTCATAAAAAATTCAAATAATGCATATAAATAAGAACGTAAAATGACACAACTTATAAAATGCGTTTATAAAGTTTTATTAAGAAACAAGAATAATAAATATGTATATGAAGTAATAAATAATAATTACAATCTTCTCAGATGTATTACAAGTGTTATAACATGAGGTATACATTTCATGTAATGCGTTTATTATATAATATTTAATGCACTGAATTGAATCTGCGCACTTTGTATGCTTTGGGCATAAATCCTGCCTGTTAAAAATATCATATATCCTAAACAGGTGGGATGTACAAGACAACAAACTAAACAAAGAACATAAGAGCAAAATACTTGTATTTTGTTATACAACATGTTTTACTATTCTTCTATTCATGTATCACGAAATAACAACTAAGTCTTTTGCATGTCCTACGGTAATCATTTTATGTAAATTATTGATGGCATTCCTTAACACGATGATGGAATTACTTAACACAATGACAAATCCATTCAACTCACAATAATTTCATTAATATTAACAGTAAGAAACTGAAATCATAATACAATATTAATATAACATAAAGACATGTAACAGAGTAATTGCGAGAAAATCACCCCCAATTTTTCTATTTTTTTCTGACTTTTGCGGCGTAAATCCCAGCGCAGCGTATTTGTCGGAGATACTTTATATAATTTAATTATTTATGAAGAGAGTGGGAAAAACGCGTACCATACTATTACAGTATATTAGAATAGTGTTATTAGAATAACCGTTCATTTCTTGCATCCGATATATATATATATATATATATATATACGTTTAGTTACGTATTATACACCTGAAAGAACTTACCATTTAAAATATATATCATTTTTGATGATTTTTATGTATAGGAGAATAGAAGAATTACGAATTACACTTAATAAAACAGGCCGACGATTATTTATTAATTATAAAAGTTTTTATTCAAATATCGGCTCTTTAAACTATAATATAATAATCAACATTTATATATTATTAATATAAACTATGTATAATTTTAAACAAGACAAATTTAATTTAATATTGTTCCGCGTGATAACTAATTGCGAACGCAAAAGTTTCGTTTTTTTATTTAAAATTATATTGCTAATATTTGAATGTTAATTGTAATTTAAAACTAAATAATTGAAGTATATTTTAAATAAAAATTTTTACAAATAAAGAACGATTTTATTGTCTATAAAAATTTAAGTAAATACAAATCAGAAAATAATTTTTAGACTATAAAAGAAGTTAGGGAACTCAAGCATGTGATAAGCAATGTTGCAAAAAGTTTTATAATATTTTAGCAATCAGCTTGAGTATCTTATAATTATTTTGATAGTTCAACAAAATTTATTTTCACAGCTGTATCTATCTAAGTTTTTAGATATTTTAGCAAAATCGTTCTTTGCGTGTACTAATCAATGAATAATCATTGGCTTTATTTAATTTGTTCAAATAGATGTTCGTAGTTCTTTCACTTTTCCTTGTACGTAACAAGATATGATATATAATTTATAGAATCTGACCGAAACTTTTGCCGAAATTGAACTGAAACACTCAGCTACAGTTACTTTTAATCAAAACTAAAATCAAAATTAAAAAATAGGAAATTTATAAATAAATTTATAATGGTTATATGTATAGACATGCCCATATATCATATTTTTTCTTCATAAATATCACAATAATTAAATTTCGACCGAAATCGAAAACTAAAATTTTGATTGTGTATCAATTTTAGCCAAAGAATATAAGTACTTTTTCTTCATAAACAGCATAATTTAATTATTGAAACAATAATTACACATATTAAAATTAATATTTATGAAGAAGACCTATATAGTTTCAGTTGAAACTGACACGTAATGAATATTTGTTTTCAATTTCGGTAAAAGTTTTAGTTTCAGACTCTAATTAATTTATGATGATAAATAACATCTTGAGAAAGTTTTCACAATAAAGCCTCTTCAACAGTTTATTACTCTTCTGTTATTATACGATCAAGTTATTAAGCCTGTTTTTATGAGTGAATCGTGTTTTATGTTTGGAAATATAAAAAGATCAGATGAGACGGATGTTGTGGAGAACCATTATAAGAGAGACCCTGGGCGAAAATCCTGCGGATAATGCGAAACTTTGGCCGACCCAGTTCCATTCGTGCTGATCGCGATTAATGGGTACACCATGTACGCTCCATGCATCTGTACACGTTATGCACTAAGGCGAAATGGCGTATTTACCATCAGGGTAAATATACGATACGTGTGCCGTGAACGTGATTAAGGTAGTGCCATGGCAGCGCAGCCTTCTCAAGCTCTGCACGTTACGTTCGTAAATACACTTTTCTGTTTGTTGGTCTAATTTAACCGCAAAGAGCGGGAATAAGTGGAAGAAAGAAAGAAAATAAGGGGAAAAAGACAAGGAAAGAGAAAGAAAGTTGTGAACGTACATATAATTCGCAACAGCAAATGCGATAAGTTCGCTAACGTTGCGAATCTCGGGGGGTAGAACAATGACGAAAAGGATTAACTGTAAAAAGAGGATTGCATACAGGGAAGAAACTTGCATGCATAAGAGTTAATCTTTACAATACGAGGCTCGCAGAAACGTAATTTATTATCGCTTTTTTCGTTTTTCTTTTTTTTTTTGTTTTTATATTGCCTTTGTCTCGCCATTTCGTCTTTTCGTCGCGCAGTTTTACTTCTCCGTTTTTATCCCGCGTTCTTCATATCTAACAATGAAGCGACTTTCTCATATTCCGCTACGGGAGTTTAATTAGGTAGCAATGAAAAGCAGATGCACAGCGCGTGGCGCGTATTAAAATTAAAATAGAGCCTCGATTCCTCTTAATTATCTGTAACTCTTTAATCTACCTGAATTACAGAAATAGTTGACTCCGCGTTAATAACAGCGCCAACTAAAAATGATCAAGCTGTAAAAAGAAATAAACGAGTGATTAGACACGCATGTTTCTTGAACGTAAATAATCGTTGATTAACAATTTCTTCGCATAATTAATTAGTGACGCTAATGAAACTTCGCGGCTCTTATAACGTAACGTTTTATTAATGCTAGATGAAATACTACCGCGACTACATTGTTATTAGTGGCAACTTTGATGAGGTGTAATAAGTAGCATTAATGTCATTTTGTTGTAATACCTTAGGATAATAAAGATGCTTCTCTCGTGTCTGGCATGCTTTTTATTTTATATAATATTGTGTCGATTTATCCATATATTTATATATATGGACAAATCGACACAATATTATATATATTTCATTATAAAAGAATGATAAAGAGGAGCAGATAAAAATTACTTACAGTTGAAGTTTTATATATATATATATATATATGAAACTTCAACTGTAAGTAATTTTTATCTGCTCCTCTTTATCATTCTTTTATAATGAAATATATATATAAATATTATATTATTTTATCTATTCTCTGTAATCACATTTACAGTAGTCCTAAGAAATTATTGAATATTATATAATATTATATTTTAAAGATATTTAAATATGCAGCTAGGTATAAGAAAATAATAGTACAAATTTTATAATTTAGTTAATAATTTTAAAATATATAGCTCTATTATTACTTTGTAAA
>NW_011627300.1:32217-116321 GCF_000204515.1 Acromyrmex echinatior
AAGAGTCTGTTTCCCCAGGGATAACACGTGCCAAAATGATTGTACCGCGGTAAATTGTCGTCGGCCGCGATTACCATTCGATGATAATTATGATCAGAAGCATCAATTTATTTAAATATCATCAAAGATACAAAATATGATTTTATTGTATTAAGTTTATATATATATCTATATATATATATATCTATATATATATATATATATGTACGTATATAACAGAAATTTTATGTATGTTTTTTATATTCTATTTCCATGTATTTAGAATTGTACTAAAAAGAAAGCAAATCAAAGGTACGTTCTCTATGTCCTCGATATTCTTGACTTAATATACGTAAGGTATACAGTTGAGTGTTAGACAAACAAATTGAGGTACAAAGAGAACTGAAATGGAACTTTTGTAAAGGATATGCCAGCGCCACATTTATTCAAAAAGCTTTTTCAAACTACTACTACTACTATTACTATTATTACTACTACTACTATTGCTATATACTACTGCTGTAGAATATGCAGCTTTTTTCGGAGTACTTTTTATTATCTTTTTTGTTACTAATCTAGAACGCGGTCTGTTACAGCGCAAGGAAAACTCATTGCAGTCTTTTTAATAAAAATGCCACCGTACGAACTCACATTCTCGATAGTGTAGAATTTACACATCCCGATAATGTTATTTCGTGACGTAGTGTTCTCTTTCATCATCTTTTGCTGTTCACCTTTTGTACAATATAAGGTTCGAAAGACGTCGTAATTGCATCCTTCGTAAAGAGAACGAAGACCTACTATTAGTTGCTAAACTCACAATTTGTCTTCGTCTTAAGAACATTACAAAGCGAAATACTTGAACAGGAGTGCTAGTTTCGTTAAATTGAATTCCATGATCATTTTAACAATTTAATGAAAATTCTAGCCAAAGTAATGCATATATGCGCGCATATACACACTTCAAAATTTTATATGTGATATAATAAAAAGCATCAGATTTTTTTTACTATCGAATATTAATTCTCGATTTATAATATTAATATTTATTTTTCTCTCTTACGCAGTGATAAATAATAAAGTATAAAAAGCACGTTATCGTAATTATTTTATAATATTTATTTTATTTGTCTATTTTATCTAATACTATTGTATCTACGTAGGTATTATTTTATACTAATTTCATATCTTTTATATATATATATATACCACAAAATCATTTCGTTATCTCCCCTAGCATAAATACGTGCTGATAGAGCTAAAATGGATCGTCATGATTTGGTTTGCAACGCACGTAGACACTTTAAGAGGTTCCAGTCCGGAACTTAATCGCGTAGCAATGCGGTTATTAATTGCATTAACATCTTGTGAAATAAATTAGAATGATTGCGATCTCAAGCATTATTGTTGTATTCCGAATAATGTACCTGAAATTTCAATGATGAGGTTAAGTAATGCCAAATATCTATTTTGTATCATAGTGAAATGTATTCTAATAAAATGTTTAGTATGTATTAATAAATGCTTTATTTAATAATTTCTTTATTAAAATTTTATAGGGTATTTCTGAATTGGTTTAAAATATCCTTGTTTGTTATATTAGTATTTGTAAGTATACTTGTTATATTAGTATATCGTTTGTAAAATTTACATATAAAAATAACAAAGTGCTAATAATTTTCAAGTAAAATGCCAGTGAAAGGAATTTACAAAA
This sequence comes from Acromyrmex echinatior, assembly GCF_000204515.1. The sequence continues at coordinate 33,911 of NW_011627300.1, forward strand.
AAAAAATTGAAATTAAACTCTAGAGATATAAATTAATAACAAATTTTAACGTCAGATTTAATCATTAAGAAATCTTACATTAAAAAGAAGTAGGTATAGCAGCTTTATTTAACATTCTTCCCAAGAGAGAGCTAAATGCAGCAGCGACATGTTTATGGAATTTACAATCAGTTTCCTTTTATGCGAGGTCTACAATAGAAGTCGTAGACGATTGTGGGATTTTAAGTAGTAGGAAATTGACTAATCTAGTTGAAGGGGGCGAATAATCGACTACACTAAAAAAAAATATTCTGCGATAAGCGGGGAATTTCTCTTAGCATTTCCTTTAAGTAAAAAAATCTTACATTAATTAGGTACGTGTATTTATAACACGTATTTATCTATAAAAATAAGGACAGACGAGCTAAATAAACAAGCTCAAATAGCCTTTTGAAATAAGAGGAAATATAGAGTACGGCACGCTTATTTGTTAGAAGAAGTTTGTCATTTACAATACGCGTGCATGCCAATATATGTAAGACATTCTTCTAAAGTATTGAGAGGATTGCAATCCTAAATCCAGTAGTTCATGATTATACAAAAAAAAATTCCTTTACTTTGTAGAGTACCTTCTTGAGATTATATATAAATGGAAAATCCTCTTAACAACTGGAACCGCTAAATGACAGAATTTTTTTTTGGTACATGATTGGCCAATTTTCTACAACTTAAGACTCCACGACGTCTATGACTTCTATTGTAAATCCAATTTTGTTCACCGATTCTGGAATACCATATATAGCTGATCAGAAAAAAAGAGGGGGGAGAGAGAGAGAGAGAGAGAGAGAGAGAGAGAGAGAGAGAGAGAGAGAGAAAGAACATTTCACTTTTATTTTTTTCTTCAATCTTGACCTTAATCCAAAGATCACGAGGATCACGATGTGGGATCTTGTTTTTCAAAAAAGTTCGTTACTTTCTTGGTCGTTCGTTACTTTAATTGACAATTTCGTCGAGGGGAAAACGGAACCTGATAAGAGGGATCACCGACGACGTAGCGCCATAGGTCTCTCCATGACAACTACCAACGTAGTTGTCCTCCATGTACTTCTCGGTTTTATGCGATAAAATGGCGATCGGGATTCCGTGAATCCGTGCCGCGATGGTAATCGAAATTACTCGAATTCCTAATTCGCAAGTTTAAAATACGAACGTGAGATTAAATCTCCGGAGAGACTCCGCCACGAGAATGTCTCGTTCTCATCGCTCTAGTTTTCGTGTCATTGAAACCATTCAGCTGGGAAAAAAGCGCGGATTCCTGGAAGAAAGAATTCGCGATTGGCTGGCGGTTCGATTAAGCTTTCTCATTTGTCTCGATCCTCCAGTGAAATGTTGCACGCGATAACGTCTCGCTATGTTTCGTTCTGCGGGTGCCAGCGTATCTTTCAGATACGTAATTATAGAAAGGATGGCCCCATTATTTTATTCTTGATTTTTACAATATCGTCCGCGCTGGAATGTTCTCGATATAATTGTCTCGAGCTGAGATAGAACTCTAGACTGGTAATGGATATAGACTCATAAAAACGTTTTTCTTAAAATAAAATGTATTTATGTGTTATTTCGATGGGAATAAAAAAGCCATTCTGATATGGTATAATTTACGAAAAAAGTATATTTTTATCTGATGAGTAAAGTCTGTATAAAGCATAAATTATAGGCACTTACATATCGTAAAGCAAGTAAAGTGCAACTTGTATTTTTATAGAAATATTTTATTATCATTTTTTTTCATAATATTAATAGTTAAATTATTCGTTTAAAACAATAAATAGTAAATGTACTAACAAGAGAATCGTCGGAATTGCTTTCATTGATTTTAATAGATTTAGAATATGTTGTAGTGCATTAAAAAATATTACTCACATCTGTTTTAAATCTGCTTATTTCAAGGTTTAGAGGTTTCGAAACAATCCCTCGAAAAAAAATGTATTTTTTTTATTTTCAACGAATATCTCCGAAACTATGAGATATTTGAAAAAATGTTTTATACAAAAGTTTTATGCTATTTTATACTCTTAATAATGGTATTCATGTTTTTTGAAAATATAAAATTTTTCAAATTTATCTCCAAGACTTTTGACTAAATCTTGAAATTAAAAAAATATAAATAGATAAAAAATGTAGGACTAATACTTTTTTTTATACTTTACAACCAATGTTCAAAGCCCATCAAAATCAATGAGGGTCAGTTTCGACTCCCTCGTAAGTTATTACAAAATTTTAAGAAATGTTATCTGTATTGTTACGAAATATAATAATGTAAAATATAATAATTTTTTTATAAGTGGAAAAAGTAATATTACAAAATATTATTTTAAATTTACATATTCGAAACGAAAGAGATCTACAATATCAATTCTAACAAGTTCTAATAAAGTTTCATAAAGAGAAAATAAATAATCGATTCTTGAGTCACACAGGAATATTAGGCCACGTTCTACGAAACTATGCTAACTAAGACCGGATTAGCTATGCAAATCACTGAACTACACGAGAGTTCCCACTTTTCGCCTACGTCGATGTATAATTATCGTGTAGAAACGCATGCTTGACGAATATATTCCCCGCTTTGATTTTAATGAAATATAAATTTATATTTCGCAAAGATACTTTCTTATCTAACTAAATATATAAATATATATTAAAAATATATAAATATAGATTAGTTATTATATTAGATATAAGTCTGATGACGTTACATAATTCTTACTTAGGAATAAATCACGTCTTTGATGTGATAAATTAAAAATTATACGTTGCTTTTGACGAGCGTCTCCATATTAAAAATATGGAGCCTTACTTCATAAGAAAGCTTTGAGTAAAAGTTTTTTAATCGAAAAGATTGAAATATTTTTAAATTTACTGAACTAATGATGTATTTCAATATTGCTGTTCATTCATATTTAAATAAACTTAACATAGAGTATCATAATTATTTTATTGCTTGATTTTTTAACATATATGTACATAATTATATCCATCTGTCTTATATCTATTTTATATCTTGTTTTTTTTTCTACTCGCGAGTGTGTAAAGTATAAGATAAAGAACACTTTGATGCTTGCAATGTTATTAGAGATTCTGGCTTCTTGTTTCGCTCCTCTTTTATTATCTTTGGATTATTTTATCCGACTTTAATCGGGCTACTTGTGTTTTTAATGCGCGATTTAACAACTTGGCGATTTCATAGCTCAGCTATAAAAGACTGTTTCTTCTACAAATTAGAAATTATGACTAAAAGAATTATTGCGTAAATCTTATTTGTTTCAAAATGATATAACAATTAAGAAAAATCGGAATTAAAAAAATATAATATATAAATAATAATAATAAGTATATGGAATAATAGTAAAATACCAAAATACGATACAAGGAATAATAATGACAACACATGAAACAGCGATATTTCCATGCGTACTTTTATCCGGACAAAATATATCAAAATTCTCTTTTTCGTAGAAATACCATCTCAGAAAATAGGTCGCATTTCAAAAGGCGCGAATTGTAAATGACATTCATCTCAAAAACCGCTTCGCTCGGAATTTGCGTGACTCAAGAAATCATACAGACACTTCACAACGGAATTTTGTTCTGTTCCGATCCCGTGACTTTTATCCTATATCCAGTAAAGATATACGGCATCCGATTCATCGACTCCTGTATCTTCAGGCCGCATTCTTCGAGGACTGTTTGCCAAGTGCGAAACGAGATTGTCGGTATTTGTTTCGTCTATAAAAGATGTCTATAGAAGCATCGTTTGCTGGCACTAACACTTTTCATAGAACGAGATAATGAGAAGCGATATCGCGTGCAAAAGGTAGAGTCGAATCGTCCGGAAAAACACGAAATAGCTTTATCCTGTAGTCGACAAGATGCTTTCTTGAAAGCGCAGGATTTACCTTCAATTGCTGCGCTCGATGACTCAATTAGTTTTTTCTTGTGGAAAATAAGAGTACATGAAGACAAGACAACAATATATAAACTATTTGGATGAATACGCGAATTTCCGTTGGATAAGATTTACAATTTTAAATATCTTTGAGCAAAATAAATAAAAGTTTGAAACGCTAAATAATTTTCTGAAATGCTGAAATATTTAAAGATGTTATAGTAAATATGTTTATAGTAAATATGTTTAATTTATTTTAATTATTTTTTTATACAAGCTAATAACTAATATATAGAAAATACTCGACACTCCATTATATTTTTATGCTATTTATTATATTATAACTTTCTCAGTTAGATATCGAAGCATTTAAATACATCTAAGAAATTTAATAATCCTAACATTATAAATATAAACAATAAAAAAAGGAATAAATAGCCGCACGAAGAATCTACATAGCGAAAGTCATTTATTAAAATTTATTTCGTTAACAAAAGAAAAAGATCATAGATGTTTCGATCAAGATTTGGCCATCTTCAGAATTATTATAGATTTAATCTATATTATAGATTTAATCTAAGATCAGTATTATAGATTTAATCTGATGTCAATTACAAAATTCAGTGTCAATATAAACGCAAAATAACATAAAAATTCTTAGAGATTGTTAAATTTATAATTGTCAATCTGAAAACGAGTCATAAATTTTAACGTCGATATTTAAAGTTTGATAATTACAAATAAATAAATTAAATCAGAGATAAGAATCAAATGCGATTAAGTAAGTCCGTATTATAAAATATTTCTTCTTTTAACAGAATATCTTGAAATTTGTTTGTTAATTATTATAAGTATTTGAATCTTCTTTTATTCTGAATTGCTATGTAGGGACAAAATTTCCAGATTATAATATCAATAAATTAGTATTTTAATTAATTGTTTTGTGCTTGCAAAAAAATTTTTTTATTTATTCTAACGTACTTGTGTTGTTATTAGCAATTTTTTAAGTCGTTAATATGTAATTGTTATGTTAATTAGGACGGACATTTATTTTCTGAAGTCAACATTGACTATAATATTCTTGACATACAATTTTATTTATATTAAAGTATAGAAAAGGAGAGGGTAAAATTTGTTAACAAAATAAGTTTTAATAAACTGACTTTCGCTACGTAGATCTTGTGTATAGCTATTTACTTCTCTTTTTAATTATTTACATCTAAGAAACTGTTTACATATATAAAAGGAGTTTAGTAGACTTTTCTATAACGGCAGGAATTGAATTAACGCGGTAATTAGCATCTTTTTACTCGCAAAACAATTATAATAATGATTTATGCAAGTCCGCAAACCACCGTGCTGAACCACGTGCCGTTATTAATTATCTGGCTTTGCACTCCATCAGCAGCTAATCAATCGAGGTCAGTGACTAATCGGCACGAGTACGACAGCTGACAGGCAAGCAAATCATTCGAGCTTGCTGCATACCAGACTTTGAGGGTATCAAAACCTAACTTCTAGTATCAAAACGAAACTTGCCATCATCTTATTGGCAAACCTTCTGGGAAATCTTCTTGGGAAACCTTTTCCTCTATTTTTCTTGGTATAGTCGTATTTCTGTCTCATTTACTATAACTATTAGGTCAACTTATGAGTTTGCTTCATCCGTGCGATATATTTGCCATCACAATGATGTCCAACGTAAATGTAGTAAAAGCTTAGATACGAATACAATAAATTGTCACTATATCTTATGAATTGACGTGACATAATGGAAAGTCTAATGAATATAAATAATGAAAATTTCCATTAATGTTTAGGAAAATTGGAATAAGAGGAAGAAAAATACGAGTGAAGCGTAGTTTGAAAAAATCGATAACAGAAAGAAATAGATAATTAATATTTTAATTGGTATATACAATATTAAAACGTCATTAATATACACTGTCAAAAATAACACAGAACGACTTATTACGACCACGTTAGTCGGATCGATCCTGTCTTTTTCATTTCCGCTTCATCAAAGAAAGGAAAGATTACAGATTCAAAGTGAGATGAATACTTTGAAGCTCCTAAATCGCTTTAGTCACGCAAACTCACAAGGAAAGTTCGGAAAATATTCCTCAAAACTACGGGAAGAATATTAGCAGACGTAGCGCCATCATATCCGGTGTGTCCAACTAAATGCGTTGTCTGTTATAATAGAACAATTACTGTTCATGTAATTTCAAAAGTATACTGTAATAAATTAAAATTGTATGTAGATTGCTTCAGAATTAAAATTTTTCAAAAATTATTACTACTTTTAGACTTTTCCATTAAAAGACTCATTGGAAACTTTAACGTCTGTTTTAGTAGTAGTGCGTTATTTTTCTCCCGTACAAAAGTTAAAAACCCAATTTTAAAAACTTATTTTAAAATTGTAACAAGAATCAAAGAAATCAAACAAACACACAGTAAAAGGTACTAAAAAATAATTTATCGAATTTTTGCTTGTGCAAGCAGCACGTTTGTAATGTGACTTCCCAAAGGCGCACTTTATAGGAGCAAAAGGACGAAACTCGTCTGGCGAAATAACACATTCGTAAATTCCCTAGACGAGAATTAAATTGAAATGTTGTAGTGTTTACTTGACATATACGATGTAGCCTAAAATATTTGCACGAAAAGCGAAGGTCGGCACTTACTGTTTGAAAAATCAATAGTGTCAACATCGTTTTAAAGAGAATGCAGTGATTCAAGCATGATTTTTAAATATATATGTGTCGACATCCGTGTTCTTTTCAGTGAAAATGTGTAAAATGTTCGATTTACCTTAAAGATTCTTTAGTCAATTCACTTATTAAATTGCAATTATGGAAGAAGTTTTTCCAAATAAAACAGTTACGAAGGCAGCTGAGTGTAAAATTTCCAATATATTTTATAAAGCGCATTTTCAGTTTACATTATCTAGACTACAAACTTTTTAAATAAAGTGCAGTATTCGTCATTTTAAATACTGTTGTGACAACGGAGAAATTTCTTGTAACTCTCTTTTATGTGATTTTGCATAATTTTCATTTAATTACAGGAATGGAACGATGTAAACATGAGATGGAACGTTTCGGACTATGGAGGTGTACGAGACCTCAGAATACCGCCGAGTCGGTTATGGAAACCCGACGTTCTTATGTATAACAGGTAAATGTAAAATTACATTATGTTTATTAAAATTTCCTACGTACACATTTACATTTTTTATATTCTACCGCATCATATAGCAAACATATTTTTAAAGTAAAGAATGATATACTCTTAAAATAAGATTTTGTACGAATTAATTTTTTTCGCGTTTCAAAATTATTTTAATATTAAGTAATGGTTTATGTATTTGCTATAGTCAGAAATCAGACATGAATCAGGGACTCAAATACACATATTCTGTGGCTATGTTCCAAAATTCAGCACTGAAAATTTATAGTTTATGTAAGTTACGTGCACTATAGATTTCCAGCACTGGCAGTGAATTTTGAAACATAGTCTATGACGTCTATATATTGAAAAAAAATTCATCATCTATTTTCAATTCTCAAGGAAATATTATGCAAAATTAAAATTAATATTTCTAATAAATTATAATAACTTATTGTAATTTTCAACTGTATTTTATATATTTATGATATATGATGTTTATGTTATATGATTTCTGATATTTATGATATCTGATGTTTAAGTTACTTTTACTTTCGTTGAAGAAATTGCATAACAAAGAAATTTTCTTGATTGGCTAACAAATGCTGCTTATAAATTGAAAAGCGTCACTAATCGTAATATATTTGCTATCTTACAGCTATACATTTGTTTCTACAATGGCATTTAACCTATAAAAATACAGATTGAATTCAATCATCATCCATTTAACATCGTGATATTTTAAAATTAACCAAAAAAATATGTTCTCTCTGAATGGATGGCAAAACCCTGAAACGTTCTGATAAATTTAACATTTATCTTGCATATTGGCGTTTATTGAATGCAGTTTAAAACGAGGATCAACTCGCTCAATTCGCATACTTTTTTAATTGACGAAATCACGAGAACGTAAACATATAAAATATTCAATGTAATTAATGTTTTTTTCAAAACAGAAAAATACCAGAAACAATTTTTTAATAATGCAATTAAAACATTTATTTAAATATACATATTTATGTTTTATAATTATTATAATATTTAATGTAAGAATTATGTATGTATTATAATGCACAATATGCAAGAGATTATATCATACAAAAAAATTATAGAAAAAGATATCGAAGAAAAAGATCTATAAACGTATATTTTAATTGTTTTTGTTTTTAATTATCGATAATTCAGTATATAATAAAATTACGAGTAAAAAAAATAGAATGTATTAGATAAAAAAGTAAGTGACAATAAAATATCAAGTTAAAAAAATTAAGTTCGTATTTAAATGTAATTTGATAATTTAGATTATTTTACATTGATAAAGATTACAGTAATAATTTTATCGATGTCATTTGGGAATGTTAAAATACCACCAATCCTATAATGGCAATAATGACATGTTTTATGTATTTTTTACGGACTCCTCTACTTTTAATAAAGCACATTGTCGGTGTGAGCCATTGTTCGTGTAAATTCCATGTACATGCTTACGCTATTAATATGCCGAAATCGCACGTATCGATTATGCAAGCGTGTTTCACATAGTTGCCCTTGCACGGTTGTAACCACATAATATAACGTTAAACTGCGGGATCGAGGCGCGGAGTAATAATATACGACCGCGATGCGTCATCAGTTAATCGATTAATTAATCTATGGTAATTTGCTTAAAAATTTGGGCTTTCAACTCAATTTGGGCTCACCGCAATACTTAATTTAAAATAACAAGGCAATTGTTTTAGAGAATGAAAGAGAAGCAAAAAGCTTCATTATTATTTTCCATCTTGAATAATTCTTTTAAAATACACTATCTATTTAATAACATTATCACGTAATATAGATAGTTACTTGAATAGATATTATTTACATATTTGAAAATGTCCTTTCTTAGTTCCTGTTAGACTGTCACAATCTCGTATGTATTTTTCAATTAACGTATTAAAACATGATATACGTTAATTAATTGAGCATGAAAGGTTGATTACAGGTTAGCAACGTCATTATCGCTACAATCATTTTTCATTATTTTGTATGCAATCTAATCGTGAGAACGGCGTGCATAGTGTGCGTGCATGCGTGAGAAAGTTCATAAACGCACCGTGCAACGTCTCTCACATAGTTGCGTACATATATATATATATATATATATATATTGCACCAGCGTCAACGTGCGACCATATTATGTATCGCAGGTCATCGGGTCAGTTACAAAGACGGTTTACGCTTGAAGTGAATAGCAAATTGATCGATAAAACGTCGTTGAATTATTTTAGAGCGAGTCTCGACGCGTTTTCTCGCAATACGAATTTACTTGCGCCGTGAATTATTTAATCGCGGGGTGAGAATTTCCGCTATTTAATTTTCGCTCTTTGCGCTCACTGACAAATAAAGTAAATTTTCATTTAAAAAAATTTCATTCAACAAATAGAGAACGCAGGAAAGGAGTACGAAATATAATCATTTTATTATTTATACTCGACTGTAATCAGAATTTTGCACGTTTAAATTGCAAATGGCTCGACATTGTTCACATTTTTTGTTCATCAAACTCTCTGATTGTTACGCTCTGGATAAGGAAGTATTAATACAAATACTTAATTTATACGAAATATAAATTGCAAGCAGCTCAACATTGTATACGTTTTTTTCGGTCATTAAATTCTTTGATTGTACACACTTTAAACAGGGGAGAAGAAGAGAGTTATTAAAGTAAATAAATACTTCATTTACACAGAAAAAAAATTCTACAGAATTCTAGGAATTACATCTTTTTTTCAAATTACACAAAATTTTGTTAAAACATTCACAATTGTTCAATTTTGTAAACTAAGTTGCTCTAATAAAAAGTTTCTTTTCAACTGACCATAACTATTTTTCATAATTTTTAGTTGTAGTTATTTTAGTTAATTATAGCCGTAATCTCGCTTCCGTGAAAATTTGTTTAAAACTAAAACCTGAAGCGTTAAAAGTTTTGTTATTTATTTGTGGTAACCTAATTCGCCAAAACCGTACAAGTTTGACGTGAGATACGCCGCGGTGTACCTTCGGTTAGAGCAGACGTCGCGTGTACATATATATGTGAACTCTTTTTATATACTCGCCGTAAGTGTTTTGTCGGGCATGCACCCGCTCATAATCGCTCTCCATCGCGTAGACGATGCCTTTATGCGATGCATCCAACGTTATTATAATGTGGTACAGACCACGTAATATACAATATAATGCAGCCAGGAAGAGGGGGCTTCGCGGAGGGTCAGTAGCAAAGATGGTGCACACCTAAGGACTGATCGATCACTTAACTGCTTTGTCGCTTCGTCACGGCGCAATTCTCTCGTGCTCCACTTTTCATCCAGCTCCGTGCAGGTCTCCACGTGCACGTTGCTGAGATGATTTTTATCGCGCATATTCTGCACATAGAATGTTCCAGGCCAATCGCCGTTTTTCTCAGTTTCATTTCCAATATCTGTGAGTCTTATAAAGGAGTAAGCGATTACGCCCTGGTTCGTATATTTGTACGGACTGGCTGAAAAGCGGAACTCAACAGCGACTGGTAAAGCGATGGAAGGGAGACACTAGTGAAATGCTTCGTGCATTTTTCATGACGACGCAATATCGATGTAGTCGAAAAGCGAATCTCATTTACAACATGTAGTAAAATAGTTAACGACTCGAAGTAACATCGAGCCGTTAAAACACACTCGTATTACTATAACGGCGTTTCGCACGACGCAAACTTGTCGTTGTATTTCGAGCGTGACTGAGACGTTGCTAATTAGTAAATAGTCTTTACTGACAGAGTCGTCGCATTTCAGTTCAAGTCTCTAAAAGTACGGCAATTCCAAAGAATGATTTGCGCAAAAGTTCTAATTGAATGCTAACTCGAGCAGAGCGTTCGATATATTTTTTTGCGTTTTGTTATTAATTTACATATCGCTAACTGTAAACGCTATGATTTATTATTCAATATATCCGTAAATAATAGAACCGGCCAGATGAACCGGTTTGTCTCATCGTTTCGAATGATTTATCCGGGATGATCATCACGAATGCACCGCGTAAATTCGTTTTAAGCTATCGGAAATAGGTGCAACGTGCAACGGGTAAAGTGGAACGTCTGGCCAACTGGGTCACGCGCATTAAAAACAAAGCTACCGCCACTATTTAAAGAGAATCAGGGAAAGTATCTCCGCCTGACGGTAATACATTGTCGGAAAACGCTTGCGGCCACACCATTGTCTTTAAGTAGGTAATGCATCGGGTGTCCGCTGCATCGTCGTCGTATTTGTCGAATTAAAACTTCGCCTTGCGATGCATTAGCAGAAACGAATAGCCGACGAACTTGCCGGCGAAGTGAAACGTTTAATGGACCGATCTCTGGGGGCGGTTACCGTGCAAGAACTTCGTTAGGCGATTTGCGATTCTGATTGCTCAGCTTTCGTTTTTGTCGAATTAATAGCGTGAAGTAAGACGAATTCAATGATAAAAATATCTTTTCTCTTCGGCATATTAAATGAATTCACGTGATTTTAGAATCTGTTATCAAAAGACAGATCGTAAAGAATTATTCTCTTAAAATTTACATTGAAAATATGGCAGTTGTTGCACAATATAATATCTATATTAAAGATTTTTACCATGTACTTCATTAGGAAAACTAATCATACTTATTTTACATATTTTATTGTAGTTTTGTTAGTGAATAAGGGAGATTTATATAAAATTTTTCAAAATATAATATTATTCCATGACTATCATATTTTCTGGATAAATTTTAAGAAAAAATTCTTTCCGTGTAACTATATTATCATGGTTACATTACAGAAAATCTAATAAGCATTATTCTAGCAGTATCTAAATCCGTTTGTCTATTATTACATATAGTATACTTTGTTCGAGTTATTCTAAAATTGTGTAACTTTTATATATATTTTCTACTGGGCTAAGCGATACTGAGAGATGAAGAAACCCAAGAGAACTTGTACTTGAACATCTTAATACTTATAAACATCCTCACACGATAGTTAAAGAACATTAAAAATTAATATAATACTTCTCAATGTTTTGCGACAAGACACCCAGTGTATCCCATAGGAGGTGTATCAAAAACTGTCCGCATTCATATTTTCCTACATTCAGCTCACGCTCCACGCTTCGATTATTCATTGGAGCACTTGTGTGCCATTTCGCTATTCTGATTCCACATTTTGTTTAGCTTGTTATTAATGATGATCCCGATCATTACATGTCATATGTTAACCTTTAATTAAATATCGTTCATAAAATAATTAACGACAATTGTTTTAAGATAGAAATTTTAACTCATCGTGAGTTTATTCAAATTTATTTACATAAACTGGATGCGATCAAATTAATCAGAAAGTGACATCGATAATAACATTAAAAAAAATAATTGTACTTTATTACTCAAAGAAATTTACTATTCTAAAAATTAATCTAACTACAAAATGAAATAATCAGTGATTTTATTATATAATAAATATTGTGGGAACTTATAAAGTTTAAATTACATAACAACTAAAACAATTAAAATTGATCAGGAAGTAATGTTAATAATAACAAATTCTCTTTTTTTATGGAATAATGATACTTCATTTTATTGTAAAAAAAATTTTATTAAGCTAAATTACAAAATAAAGTAACATTGAATTTTTCACCAACTTAAAACTTCTTTTACTTATTTAAAAAATACTTTTGTCTACGCAACATAGACAACGTTGCAATGCATAGCTTTAATTTTTAAACATTTTAATATTGTTAATAAATAATGCTTAAAACAAGAAAAATCTGGTTGCAACAGCTTGTGCTGTCTTTATCATTTCTTTAAATCTCAAGAATCATGCTAAGGAGGATAGTAAACTGTTATTACACTTCTTATTCATCCGTCAATCCGTCACTTTGCCATTTTTCATGGACTACTCGTCAACGGTGAGCGATAGGGGTGAAAATTCATTTTGCGGCGAATGGCCCAGGCGTGCGAAAACGAACAAGCGAGAGTCGGCGCAGTTGATAGTTTCTTTTTTCTCGGAAAATTGCCACGAATGACGAAAACAACGAACCAACGAATTTTCAACAAACAAGGCAAAGTTTTATGTAGAAAAATATAACAGATCGCTTCGTCGCATATCAATAGTGATAAATGCGCGCGTTTATTCTCTGAGAATGTCTGTCGAAATGTCAAAAACGGATTCATTCGACGACATGACGTTTGGTATTGCAGATTTGTTGCTATGCTTAGATTTTATTGTGTTGAAAGTGATACAACAAATATTTTTTTAAGTAATAATAAGTTATAAATTATGATAATTTTTTACAAATACTGAGAGGTAGGCGGTTCTTTTAATATTTTTAAATTTTTGATCAAATCAGTGATAAATATCATTGCATATAGATGTATCACAAAAAAATAAAATATACAATGACCATAGAAAGTAAAAATGTAAGATAAAACAACCAATTATACACAAGTGTATAATTGGTATGGCATAACATAATGAATAAGTCGTGATAAAGTTGGAAAATAGGAGGAAATAATAATTTGCAAGTGTAGTAACAGAGTTGCATTACTATCTCGCGATAATCTGTAGGTACACTAAAAAAATATACATGAAGCAGTAAATTACAAGAAATTCTATGGCGATAAATTAATTCCATGGATAAGCGCGAATTTCACTGGCACATAAACGCCATGAATGTGTATTGGTTTATACATTGTGTAAAGTCGAGTTGCTCTAAAAAAACGCTTGAAAATCGAGTTTCTCTTACAAACAATATTTTGTTAGTCGGCATTTTTAAATAAACGCAGTATTCCCAACACTACGTTGGCGATACAAGAGAATTTCCACTGTAACGCGCGGTTAGCTCCGAAAAGCTGCCATGTCGGTGTAAATATTTTACACGCTTTACAATAAAAAAATTAACTTTCTCCTACAATCCAGATTACAGGAGTACTACGTATAATCTGAATTAATAAACAGAATAAAAATTTTTTAAAATACGATAAATCGATTTTACAGAGATGCAAAATTTATTCGATTTTAATCTAAAAATTGAACAAAAATTTTTTTTGACAACTTTAGTTAAAGATACCTTTTTTGGAAATTTTAGATTTATTGGATTTAGAGAGAGAAAGCGAGAGGGGGAGAGAAAGAGAGAGATTCTACAATAGTTCTATAAAAGTAGAAAAATCTCAACATATCTCGCCTTAACATAAATATTATTTTTGAATAGATAAGCTTATCTATGCATATCTATTACGTTATGCTAGAGCGTATCAAATATATCTGCAAGAGATAAATTATAGTTTGTCATTACGATTGATGTTATTTGAATAATTCCATTGGCATAACGCTCATGGGACAGTACTTTGCTCAGGATAATTCATCGCTGTTTTATTCAAAGATTAATCGCGAGCCGCACGAAATATACATTCTATCTAATGTTCAGCGCGAATGCAACCGTGTACTTTATGTTCCCGCGTGGGGATCAAAGGAAGAGCGAATAGTTTAGTAGACACATTACTTCCCATGCGATCCGTCGTGAATTAATGTTTCAAGCAAATGCATACACGCTACCGCGTTTCCATACTCTGTCGATGACTTCGGGGCATGTGAATTCGCGAAGCATCCGTGTATCTCGCAAGTTCAAGTGCAAATGCAAACCGCTATCCGTGTTCTACGCGAGGAAACGTAACGCTTTGAGCGACATTTCCATTAAAGGAAAATTGTGTGATAATGATACGTATGTTACAACCAAATGAAAGTAGGTACACTCTAGCGTTCTTCCTGATACAATGCTAAAAAGATTAGGAACTACCTTAATAGAAATTTCATTATGTTTTGAACAATTACTGGACAGTTACATTATCTCTGTTTATATAGTAACTGAGAAGTAAAACTACTTAGGATCCCAATTTAGGTGTAACGCTTTTCCTACAGTTAGACACAAAAGATGCGAAAAGTCTACTGAACAAAAACAGAGCAATAAATAAATAAGCACATGTCAATGCATTTCCTCAACTTATGACATTTCTTTGAATCTGAACAGTCCTCAACATAAAATAAATATTTCACTTTGATTTCAATATTGAAGAACTGAGGCCACTAAATTAAATAATTATTTAATTAATTTTATCTAGTTGTTATACAATCAAGAAAAATCAGTAATGTTGTTATAGATAGTAAACTGACTGGGTGTTCAGTTAAACTACACCTACTAAGATCATAAAATATTATACATTAAAAATTGATTATACAAGATTTTCTTCTAATATTTATAATCTATATTTATAATATTTATAATATTTATAACATTGAAATCGGAATATTTTCACAATAAAGTATTAATGGATATCAAGTTTTAAATAGAATAAGAAAATCATTTTTTTTTGCTAATTTTTCTAATAAACTTTATATTAACAGAATAAAGATTGATGAAATGATAACAAAACAATAAATAATAAAAGTTTGAATAAAACAGATAAAAAATATTTTATTTGAAGCGCGTCATGGAAATACAGAATTAAAGTAAATTAAAGGTATAATATTACATATTGTTCGTCTGACCAAAATCCCGTTATACTACTATAACTTGTATTTTTTTATGATTCGCGTCATTTATTTTTATAGAATTTTTACTTTGAAATATTTTAGTATTTAATTCTGTTGTTTTACCGTTTATTAGATTAAAAAATGTTAAAAAATTTTTTAAATAGATTTATAACGTTTATAGATTTAATAATATTTTTTTTTAATTGGAGAGATAGGAATCTCTTCGAAGTTTAGAAGTTTGATTTCCGGTTTAAAAAATATTTTACAAAATATTTTATAGATTTCAAAAAAGATCCTATAATTTTTGATTTTACAAATACTATCAAAATACAAATCTTTTTTGTAAGAGAATAATCTAAATGTAAATGCGACTAATTGTAAGAAATGTGGTTCTATCGCTTAAAGTTTTTTACAACCCTTGATAGTATAACAGAGAGTGAATCCTTTTAAATACAACTCCGTAGTTACTAGTAAATCACAGTGATTCATCGTGCAAGGGAAAGCTAATTCATTGACTACCTATACCATCAATCGGCGATTTACGGGCATGTTTGGCTAAATGATTTTCATTCTACTTTCACACATGCGTTTCCCATCGACTGGCTTTTATATCGATGAGCATTAATGGAAATTGAAAACATAAGGGAATTTAATCAAAATTGTTAAATCGTGAGAGTAAACCACTAAGCCATGACCAGAATTAAAAGCTAATATATTAATTTTATACAATTAATTAAAGGAAATACCGATAAAACAAAACATGAATTCTATCGTTGCCGATTCTTAAAACAAGAAACATTACAACAAATTTAATCGTATAATCGTATATTACAAAATTCATGAAATGTATCGAATTCTATATTATTTTACAAATTTTCTGAAATTTTTGTAGTAAATCAACGGTAAAGAATACTGTGTAAAATTGTTTTGCACAAAAATTCTGTGAATATTATTTTTATGTGTATGTCCACTAGTTTATTTGTTTAGGTTTCTATATATTTTTTACGTAAAAAATAAAAAAATACTGCTTCTTCTGAAATTATCGACAAATTTATTTCTTCAATACATGTGTGTTTTCTGTGTTTGTTTCATTAAATCTTGAGCTGTGACTTTAGAACGTCAAAGTAATGCAGCAGACTGCATTTTGGAAGTAAGAGTTGAAGGACAATTTGAGGCCGGGTGTCACCCGCGATAGAACATCTGTTTCTTAGTGCACTTAACAAAATCTCGTGGTCTATGAGTGGGTCCAAATTATCGTGCTGGCTGACAAAAAAAGCGCCTGCTACATGTTTGTTCCTCTTAACCCCGAGGTTCCAACACGTCGCGACGAGATAAACGGCATTTCTTTATAGAAATTTTATGACCTTCGCACACCGCCCATCATCTATTCCTGCTATAGTTAACTGTATTTTACAGCCAGATATCTTCTTTGTAATCCGAAAAATAAGGAAAAAATTTTTTCATAATTTTTGATAATGCAATTAATTTTAAATAAATTCATATATTAATCAGGTATCATTTAAATAAATTAATAACGTTAATAAAAATTGTTGTAATAATTCGTATTCAAAATAAAATGTTTTTAATGAGTAATTTACTCTTTAATATTAAAAAAAAATAAAATTAATTATTTAAGTATGCATTACATTAATAATTTATATATAAAACGTATTATTTTCAAGAAAAAATTAATTTCAAAATGTTTTCAATAAACATAAATAATTGCAATATTACATGTAATGTAATATTACATGTAATTCTAATAATAAAGCTAGTTCTTTTTGTAAATAGCAGGATAATGGATTTGATAGTAGGATAATAGAATACTGGCTGACATTTCATGAATGGATGTGCATGCGAAAAAGCAATTTTCGACTATTTTCCAGATGGGAATAAGCCGTGATGAGACTGATTCGGATCGCTACTCGGAGCGGTGAAACAAACGATCCTAAGTATGTTAAGCGCATTTCGTTCGCTTCGATACGGTTCTGGGATCGCCGATAATCGAATCCCTTTGCACAATTTTCCACCTTCCGTCTACTCACATCTAATTGTCTCTCAATTAGACTTTAAGGGGATCCTAAAGTCATCTGTATTACCGATTAGACCATATCATTTTTGTATAATAATTACTTTTTTCTCTCTTACTAATTTGAAAATCCTTTTTCAGGATTAAAGTGTACCTATTAATACGTGTCTGTGAGGTAGAGTCTATGCTGAGAAAAAATATATATACGACAAAAAATTTCAAAATTGAAATTTTTTTTACCATTTCTCAGTCCAATATGGTACTCCAGAGTTGTCACGTCGTGACAATATTTGCTTCATATCCATATAATAGCTGTGCAATCTATACTTACGAAAGTAAGTAGTCCACAGACTAATAGTTTGCATGAATAAAGCGTTGAGTTTTTAAAATTAAACTTAAACATCTAATTAAAACGTAATTGTTATATGAAAATTTAAGTGTATATGCGACATGTGTGAGTGATATTGATGTTGTGATGTGTCAATGACATATAAGTCATCCGTAAGTACTATTTTCAATATGACTAATCATCCTCTTAATTTCTCAAGTTGGGAAGATCACGCAAGAAGTTCACGCAAATAGAAGAAATATTAATTTGTATTTAAGATTTTATTACGTATTTTATTTGTATCTAATGTTGCATTAGGTTATATTACATTACACATAGAAAATTTATAAACATGATTGTTTAGAAATTTTACCGATATTATATTACAGTAATAAAAAATAAATATTATTAATATTCGTAATTTAATTTTTCATGAAAATTATTCAGATAACTTAGCATTTTAAATAATAAACAATATGTTTTATCTTTTATTAAATCCGATTCCTTTCAAGTAATAATATTAATGTGGATTAAATATTGGTAAAATAATAATAATTCTGATAATAATTCGAAACATTAATTTTGAGTATGTAAATAACCGATATCCGCGTATACAAGTTGCTTACCACTTCCTAAGATTCGCTACCACACAACCGACCACCGGAATTGATTGCTGTTCTACGCGAGATGGTCTACAAATTTTAGACCGATCATAGATGCTGCAACGAGGCAAGAGAATGATGGAAGATGCATGTAGGGGAGAGTAAAGGAGAAGAGAATGCTTGTATATGAAAGTGCACATAAAGGAGATATTCGATTAATATAGCATAAATATCATTGAGCTAATATATATATATATATATATATATATATATATATATATATGACCCGTTTGAAGCGAGGAAATGAGAAATGAGAGAGAGATAGGAGAAATAGAAATATAGATATCGAGAGACAGAGAGAAATTGCAGGAGGAGTGTGATGCTTCGTGCCGCTTAATGCATGACAAAATGAGTTTACACTGGCCGCGAAGGGATAGCAAGGGAGTGGGTATACACAAGTGGGGAGTTCAGTAGAATAGATATACGATGGTGGCGAACGAGACTGGGAGAGGGAAAAGGAGAGAGTTGGGAGACAGATTCGACTGCATAGGCAACTTGGAACGGTGCCAAAGGCAATATGCATTAGCCATCGCGTATTTTGAATTTCAAGCCAAAGCAGATTAAACTCTATGCCGATCCTCTGTCCGATCCGTCAACGGTTCTTTCATCAGCAATTCTTTTCCTCTGCCAGTCTCTCTTGCAGCTCTCTGTCCATCCTGTCCTGACCGCACGTATCATGTTTGCCCGATACATAATGAATGTCGATCTACCGACATGCCTAAGCTTTTATGATATCTCGATCGGCGAATACGCGCTGGAATGCGGCCGCTAGGTCAGGTTTTGGTTGCGCGTAAATTTGCCAATAGCGCATCTAATCGGCCTGATCGAATTAGGTTAGATCGTATTAGAAATTTGTGAGAAAGAGACGCGATTGCAATTAGGGAGATTGAGTGGCACAAACAGAATGCAGATATGTGAGTGCTTTTTTTAAATATTTCCTGCATTTTTTAATGTTTCTAAAATAAATTGCAATTATAAAAGAAATTACAACTTTATATAAAAATTAATGCTTAACAATTAAATAAAAAAATTAATATTTAAAAGTATATATTAGAAACAAACTGTTATATATCGATGTTTCGGAATACTATAAAATTTCGTAATTTATTTTAATATTTACCTATCATATTATATGTATGATTATCGAAAGTAATTAATTTACTTATTAATTATCAAGTAAAAATAAAGTACAAATAAAAAGTTAATAATATTAAACAATAAGTTCATTAACAATAATTTTAATAATATTAAGTTAATTAATATTGAAGCTTGATTATTAGTATTATTAATAATTATCATTCTCTTTCGATTTTAATTGTTCGTTCGTGGAGCAAGTATCTTTATTCGAGATTGCCATGTTCAATGAAATTGTCCACAACGTCCACCATGAAAATTTTTACGATGTAGTAGTTTCTTTATTCATGATGCATAAAATGTAAGAACAGAATGTCGGTTTGAATGTAACATATATAATGCATATATCAACATCGAGCACGTTAAAATAGGCTATTCTGCAACGAGCAATCGATCATTCATCCAAAGAGCTTTTCCGATTTGACTGTCACTGACAGGCTTTTATGGTTAATCTCAATATCGGGTACGTGGTCGATGATTATTCGCACTGATTTTGGTCGTTTGGACTCGTTGATTATTGGATCCTAAATCAGTTCGGCGAAACCACTTGACTTATTAGTAATTATATATTGGGATAACAAATCATAGATTCCAGAACAGCGAACAATATAAACGGTGGCTCGTGCCGGAAAGTCCGATTCGCAGTATGCAATTCCGAATGCAACTGCTCTCTGTCATTCCCTGTCCTTTCTTCGCCTATTCTCTATTTCTCACAAAACCCACCTATCTACCCCCCGGACCCTTGTTCCATTCGACGAAGATTAAGTGGTTTTTCGGCCTCGCAAGCGCGAACAGTATCGAAAATATCGTGGATACAATCGAGCAGCTGAAATTCATTCCGCATGCAGCGGACGCGATAGATATATAATGCGTGATAAATTACAGTGTATGAATGACAGGAAGACAAGGTAGATACATCTTACGAGAGTTTTCCTTCACCGCTCGCTATTGGCGAACATCTTAATTTTTTAAAGTTCCGTTTTCAACAATATCTATCACGAATAATAAGGTTTCAAAGAAATAAATCAAAATAAGTCAATAATGTAAGCCGATACTAGTTCTCAAAATGCATTAATAAACTCACGGCGATTCTGTGAATAAATCAATTAAGCAACAACCATCTATTTCTAATCTATTTTAGCCCATCCATTTTAGAGAAATCTGTGAAATTTATAATATCATATTTATCTATATTATTTTTATTTTGTTATATAATTTGATAAGTTTACATACAACTCTTGCAAATCCATTATGTCAATATAAAATAAAAAATAATTTGACACGCTATGGTGCATATAGTAGCGGAGTTGTGAACTGCACATACAATGTTACTACGTTAAACTAATTTACAATATAAATTCAAATTATTACTCAAAGTAATTAATATTCTAATAAAAATTATAATCCCGATAAAAATATTTTTGCGCATTTTTATTTGTCTCTCTGCATTTCTTTAATTAAAATAAAATTCAAGCTCAAAATTGCAATGCAAATAATGATAGCAGATAGGTCAATTTATGAGCAATTAATTAGGTCAAAAATTATAAAATAGTTTATTAGAATGTTACTCAACTAGTAAACATATAATATCTAAGAAACGCTTCGACTTTACTTAATCTTTCTCAGTCCATTAGAATAATAAATAAAAGATAACCTTATTATTAAATAATACCTACAACAGACGAAAGAAATATGACATTATTCTTAACTATAAAGTATTGAAATATTCTAACACAAATTTTATGATTTTCAAGTAACAATTAATATATGTATAAAAAGTAAGTAAGTTGCTCATCACATAGTTGCTCCATTGTCGCCCGATATCTCCTAGATCTCTTCCTCCTTTTTCTTCTTTTGCTCTTCTTCTTCCTTTGAGATTCCATCGTTGCATTCACACAGTATACACTCGCGAAAATGCACTCGTAGAAACTTATTCGCACGTTTACTAATTACGATATTCCGCAATACACGATTATCGGACGTTATACTTGTAAGTAACAAATAATATATACCGAGAACTTTAAATCAATTACTATTTTATATTACAGGATAAAAGAATAAATATGAGAATTAAAAAGAAGTCTGTACAGAAATTTGAATATACACAATACAATATCGGAAAATATATTCGCCGATTTGCCAACTGATGGATTTTGATAGAATAAATCCCGTGGAATACAGATATTATTAAAAAACCGATGCGTTACCGTTTTTTATTGCTCGATGTTGTTCAAGGTAAGGTCAACGTGGTGCTACAAATGCTTTAAAGAATTCTTTGATTGATCAATTAAAATTCTTTTTTCTGGCTGGTAATCAAATGCTTCAAAGCATTTGTAATAAGACTTCGATGGTACTATCAATCGAATAAATATCATTCTAATTCGTCTTCCATTAGAAAATGATAAGTAAGTTACAGTGAAAAAAATCAAGTACAATATGATATATGTATATTCGACTGCATAAATAAAAAAAATAATCTTTGTTCATAAATATTGTAAAACAATGTTTATACTTTATAGCATTTGATGTCAACTGACGGCAAAGGTCTGTCAATCAGTATTGGTATCATTGGCAAATAACTGGCTAAAATGACTGGACCAGTACTGGGTCCAAGTTATCATCCAGTTAACCATTACTAGGCCAGTAGTTTGCCAATACTGCGTCAGTACCTGAACTATGACAGTCAGTACTGGCCCCATACTGGACCGATTGTAAAACCCTGTATGGAAAATAATATGGAAATATTCCGATCCGTAATCGTCTCGCTTAAAAGTCTTTAATAACGAGGACTGATGATAAATAATTGTAACGATACTTCGTAGCTTACTTAAAAATCGTTAATCGTGAAAGTTAAATGCACGAATTTATTAGTACTTATTTGTGAGCAATAATCGTGTTTACGGTATTTGGCTACATTTCAAAAAAATAATGATTCGTATGAAACGTCTCGCGATGCTGCCTACTCACTGTGTGTTGCCATGAATAATAAAACAATAATTGTGTAAATACTGTGTGATATAAATAAATTCCTAACGTCACACACATAACCGTTATAAAATATGTTTTTGAGTATAATATTTTATCAAATTTTACAAATATAACAGTTTTTTTCTGTAATTCTTATGTCATATGTCAACGTTACAAAATATTTTTAACTATATAAAGAGTGAGGTCAAAGTTTCACTATAAATGTATTAATGCATTTGATTAACTAATTAACCTTGCATGCTAATAGTGGGTCTTTTGAAGAAACAGACAAAAGTTCAGATAACTGTAGCATTGTAATAGATTAGGAAGGGAATCGGGGACCTTAATCTAAACAAAATAGATAATATAATAAGGATATACGACCGTAAATTTGCTGTTTCGTCAATTTGCTGTAAGCAAGTAAACATCTTGTTAGCAAAAAACACATGGCGATAATGTCGAGATCCAGCGAAGAAATTGAACAATATTTATAATCAAGAGAAATTGAAATATTTTATGGCGAAGCTCGGAGAGTAAGGCTTAGAATGTCCTAAGTGACGTAGATGATGTACAAAATGCTGACGAAGATAATTCCTTTGAATCTTCTTCCTTAAAAATTTTTTTTTATGTTATAAAATTTGTTTATGTTAACATTATTTCATATTTTTGTATGCAAAATGAATAATTTTTTGACTAAAAATTAAATTTATTTACTTTTTTTTTAAAATCGCTTTCTTTTTTGTATTTTAAAAAATGATGACAATTTTTACTTTTTGAAATAATTTAAATTTTTTCAGCGAGCATATCTATAAACTATTTTTTTTTTGCAAAGAATCATTTCTCAAGAGTGTCTAAGCTGGATTTGTTTTTCTTTCGCATTGAAAAATTATGATTTTTTTTTTACACATAGAAAATTTCTGTGCTTTCCTCTGTACTTTGCTATACATAAAAAAAACAATATAATATGAGTTTAAAATCGGTTAAAATACAAAGTAGAGATGTAACATAATACAAAAAAATTTCTTTTAAATTTTTCACGACTGCAATTTATTAGGAGAAATATGACTTTGGCGCACGGTTCATACAACATTAGTGAAAAATAGCGGTTTACATGCAGGGTTAAAAGAAAGAATTTTACTAATTAACTAATCAAATACTTCGAAGCATTTGTAGCACCACGTGAATTTTCGGTCGATTCATATATATTATTATACTTTATTTTATCTTCAATTCGAAAATGACAAGCAAATTATAGTAATGGACAGGAAAATGAATCTGGTTGCATTAATTGAAATTCTGGTTAAAAATGAAATCAAACAAATCAAAATTTTCTGATTGAATTTTAATTCTCGTTGAGATTATTAGAATTCTGATTGATATGATAAGAATTTTCTGATTCGTTCATTTTTGACAAGAAATTTTCTCAGTGTGAAAAAGTCTAAGTGCGACATCTCAGATATAATCCACTCTGTAAGAATGAAGAAATAATCTTTATCCATCGTAAAGTAATATTTTATAACATTCGATTTATAACTACCGCCTTTCACTTTAAACGAATGAATGAATTTATTACTACTTGTTTGTGAGCAATAATCAGTTTATGGTACTTGTCTCAACGACGTTTCAAGAAATAGTGACGTATACGAAGCATCTCGCGTCGCAGCCTATCCGTCGAGTGTCGCCACGCGAATGACAAAGCGATCCTGTACAAACATAGCGCGATATAAACAAATTCTCCTAATATCGCATACCAACCGTTATGAATAAATTTATAACGTATTACTTATGAAGTAAAAGCATGCCGTATCATATACATTATATTCTTTGCTTTCCAAAATAATTTCGATAAGTGGATTATTGTTTTATACTTCAGTTTTGTTTTCAGGATTTATTCGCATTGGAATTTATTTTTCTAAAAGTTCTATTTCAATTTTGAAATTGTTAGCGTATAATTTAAAGATATTAAAAGAGTAAGAAATTAGAAATGGAAATATGTAACTTTATATTACAATTTAAATATTATAATAAGTGAAACTATATTGCATTAGTAAAATAACAGTTTAAGAATAAATTTTAAACTCTTAAATTGATTTATGCATCTTTTTATCTCTATATTCAAAAGTGAATCATAATAAGAAACTCAGCAGTAACAATAAATTTTTCGCAAGTAGGTTAAATGTTTTATGCTTTATTAGAATAATTGTTGTTATTGTATCTTTCTCAATGGTACGCATTACACATAGCAATTATCTTTCGCTATGAGTATAATTACATAATCACCATTAAAATTAAGTCATCTTCTTTCTAAATTCCTTGGAGTGAAATCTCACTTTAAGAGAGTGAAAATACAGTCAATTTTGGAAAAAATTGTTACTCTTTTTCTAGATAAATATTTTCACTCTTCTCCAAAAACGGTAGTACTTTCTTAGAGTGAAATTTCATTCCAAGAAATTTAGAGAGTTTGAAAATTATTTTTTGTTATAATAAAATTTCGTGTGTATACAGATATGCAGGGGAAGTAAAATTTTTTAATGTATGGAGTTTCCGAGAATTGAGGGAGAGGAGAGGAGGAGGAGGATAAATATATTTCCTTACACATATCTTTCCTACATGGCAAAAGTAGTCGCTCTAATTTTATTTTTTTTAATAAAATTATTAATGAGCTCCTCCATATTTAACTTATCGACCATTTCTCGATAAATGAATTTAAACGTTTGTTTCATTGTCAATCGAAGATAACTTTTTAAATGTTTTAAATAAGAAAATAATCTTTCATTCAAATAAGTTGATGTAGGAATCGTTAAAAGAACGCGAATAAATTTTACGTATTCTGGTACAAGATCTCTGATCTCGGGATTGTTATGTAAAAATTACATTACATTCTTCAAGCAATGAAGTGGTATTTTTCATATGTTTGTAATTTCTAAATTACAATTTCTAAATTTCTCCTTGACCAAATATCAGACAGATATGAAATTCAGTGTATGGAATTCCATATATTGAATCATTCAATACAAGTATATATAGAGTACTCCATACTGGAATCGCTGTCCATGCGGATATATATATATATATAATATATATATATATATATATATATATATATTACATATATATATATTACATATATATATTACATATATATATATATACAGGATATCCCATTTTAAAAGATCCACTCAAATATCTCAGAAACACTGCGTTAAATCGAAAAGTGTTTCAGACAAAAGTTTTGTGATTTCAAGGGGGATATAAAATGGTATTATTGACCTTGGGTGTTGTTGTCAAAGTCAGCGCAAGGTCATTTTGAATTTTTTAAATGGAACCCTCAATTTTTCATTACATATTTTTATGTAGCTTATCTTGAGAGCTTTCCAAAACACTATAATTAAGTTCATTTTCATAAATACTTTGCGAGTACTTTGCAAGTTATAAGGCTTGAAAGTTACAGTATCGTCGATATTAGCATTACGCAAAATATCCAACCAACAGCTAAAATCTCTTGAATGTTGTTCAGAATCATGTCTTGAATAACATTTGTTAAGATCAAGATCACTGGAGATTGTTTCTCTTATTTTCATTTTTGCGCTAAAAATTCATTTTTATGTAAAAATGAAAATAAGAGAAACAATCTCCAGTGTTTTTGATCTTAATAAATGTTATTCATGATTCTGATCTTGAGTGAATCTTTTAAAATGGGACATCCTGTATATCTCCACATATTTAATGTTTTCCGTGAAACAATAAATGTTCTAATTAATAATTCGAAAAACGTATAAATTATAAATTTATTTAATTTATTAAAGTATAGTTTAAAAATGTGAGAATAACTTTTATCAGTTTTGTTTTATGAGAAATTAATAATAAAAAAATTTTAAATAAGATAAAAATTTACAATAAATATATATAAATCTTAGACATGTTTTATTTATTATGTCGCATTTACTTTTCTTGCTTTATTTTGATGTGATCAAATTTTTGACATAAAAATTGGATCATTTGACATAAAAATAATAAAACTATATCTATTGATGTATTTATTGATGCCAATAATAGTTGTGAAAAGCCAGAATATTGTCCACAGCGTACTATCCGATATGAAACAGAAATTGGCGGTTGTGGTAATTGTGAGGTATTGAAAATAGGTCGTTTCCGATAGTCTGACAAGAGTTATTCCGTATTAATCTGTCGGGAAATATGATTGCCAATCCACTAGTTTAGCTTTGGTTAAGTTTAACAGTATACAGCTAACCACAGTCTATTAGAAGAAAATAAGTATTATTTGAATATATTGTGTGTATTAACACAACATAAATACATGTATAATTTATTACATTTGTTTTAAAATACAGATATAACATGGAATCCATATTTACCTCGAATATTTACCTCGAATTAGGATTATATAGACACATGCTATTGATGTTATCAGGAATTTATCACGACAATGTAACCTTTTTAATAATAACACAAATAAGTTTTTGATTTCAATAATTCCTGTCGAGAAGAACGCAATCAAATCATGAGCAGTGATCATTGTGTGTTTTATTCATAATTTATAGCAAAGTCAGAAATAAATTGCGCTAAAATATTTACAGTTTATAAAATGCTACTGAAAGCAGATCTCATTACAAATTCAACAACTCTTTCGCGTAATTGTACATCACAAAATGCGTTTTTCCGCTTTTTTTATTTTTCTTCACTTCGATCTCTTTCTTTAGTTTTTACTTCTCTTTTCCCTTAAAGAGTTGAACCTTTAAGGAAAAGTGAAAGAGAATAATTCGAACGTATAACCCCCAGGATCATTTTTCACTCGAAACGTCGCGAGAATCACGGGTGTGGAACGATCTTCCCGAGAACATCTTCGCGAAGTATCTCAAGGGAAAAGACTCTGCCAAACGCCAGGCAATAACGCGTTTACATCAGCGGAAGTAACATCACACGAATGAACCTCAAATCGACAATGGCTCCGCCGCCGTTGGCGAATGAAATGGCAGTTTAATTCAGAGCGCCCTACCATGCGACGACAATTGTCGCGATTGCAGTTTCTAATTATTATCATTGAGCCGCTGACGAAGCAGAGCAGGTGAAAACTCGAAGATTGATGAAATGTAGCGGAAACGTAATGAAACATTTGCGGAATGCAAAATTTGAAATTCTCTCTAAAATTGCTCGCGGTGCCGCCGCGAGCATTGCGGCAACATTTGTCTGAACAACCATAAATTACCTCTCTCTATTTTTCGTAATTAATGAGCGCAAATATATCAGTATGCAGTTAACAATAATAACTAGCGATCGCGATTCTTGCATGTGAGTTTGAATTTTAGTATTTATTTTGTTAATCAATGATGGATAATAATTCATAAAATATTCGGTTTTTATATAACAGAACATAGATTCTATATATAACATATTAATCTCTCTCTCCTGTAATATGCCCGTATATTGACGACCGAATGTCTACCAAATTGCAATCAGTCGCTAAAAAAGATGTACGCATTCAACCTTTTTTCTTAAAACGTTCGCAATAATCGAAATTTAATTCAACAATGATGCAATATGTTTTCTCTGAAATCTCTACAATTATTTCACGTCATGATGCTTTAATTAAAAAAAAAACTTTTAATTGTGATATGGTTTTATTCTGCTGTTTATTGAATTTCTTTCTGATTCGCATTGATTAAAATATTAAAACTATTTTCAACAATAGGTACGTAATATAATATCAATGATGAAATAAATACAAGAACCAATATGATAAATATGATGATAAATAAAATCTCAAATTTATTTAATTACGCTCTCCGAGACTTTCTCTACAATTTTTGATGTTTCAAATGTATTATTAGTCAACTCGCACAACAGGAAAAGTTGAAAAATTCTATCGAGGTACATGTTCCGCACGCATACGAAGTTATATGCAGAAATGGAAAGATTGATCGCATAGGTGAACGGAACGAGGATAACGCTTGCATCACGAAATCAATATGCCCGTGTGGTCTTTTACCCCATACGCCATTTATTACACTCTTGTTTGCCGTATACCGTGAGCGCGCACGTTAAACGAACGTTCGTGCAAAGGAACACGAGGTCAATTTTTTGCCTCTCAACACTTCTCGCAACTTTTGTGTGGAAACGAAAACGCTAAAAATGCGTGAGGACGTAATGCAAAAAAAAAAGAGAGAACAAAAATTGGAAAAATAATATCTCGCAGTTTATCAATGCGAGTTTGACAATAAACCTTTTTAAATTGAAAATTTTCGTAAGATTTTATTGTGCGTTTAATTAAATTTTATTATTCATTATATCAATATTTATCGAATCTTCTTTTATCTTTTCAAGAGAAACAAATATAGATAACAATCCAACAATATTAGGAATTGTGCGATTGCATTATAAACAATAACTTATGGATAAGCCTCGTAATGACGAGATGAAAATGAAAAGCGTGTGTAAGAATAAATTTAAATGCAGTAAAGAGCAGCTAAAATGAAATAAAACTGTAAAACTAAAATCGTATTTATTCGATCTCGGCCAGAAGAGAAAAGAGATATATAACAGTTGATAGTATTCAATCCGACAGTATTTTTACATATTTTATCATTTTAAAGAGATTGGTGTATTTTTTCAGATATCATAAATGCATGTGAAACTTTAACGTAAAAAGTCCGTTTTTAAAATCCGAGCAAAAACGCACGCGTCTGTGAAGTCGCGCAATTTATTTGACGGTAAAAACAGAACGAAAGACGAAACATGCTCTGTTATCGATGACGATGGCAGTGGTGGGTGTGGCACTAGGAGGTGCCGCGTAGGGTGCACTCTGGATGGTTTTGCGGGGTTAGTGAGCACGCGGTGGTACACAGAGGGTGGATTCGAAAAGAATGAAATAACGGATTGGGTCGCGGCCAACTGGCCATGTTCCAACCAATCCTTAGCCCGGATGCGACTGGAAGTGTATTATGTATATCATTCAGCCGCCTTATATTCGCGGAATCGCCCCGATGCATCCCATTCAAAATCAAATATTTCTCTGTAGGGTCGACCCAGTGAGAATTTCAGGGCACGAAGAGGTTAAAGCGCGCGAAATGAGGGAATCGATTCAAATAGAAGTCTCGTAACATTTTATATTGAGCGTTTATAGCAGAGAAATTTGGAATTGTTTAATATTGCTAAACAATAAAATACTGGACAATAAAGCACTGAGAAAAAGCTTTGAAAGTTTATATTTACGATTTCTTTATAGATCTAATACTGATCAATTTATTACTGAAAGACAATAATTAATTACTTATTTGAGTACTAAACAACAATGCTCTTAATATTTAAAATAAATAATTAATTACTGTCTTTCAGTATCAGTCAATATTAAATTTCTGTAAGGGTTTTAACGATTATTCTTTTATTAATTGCATTTTTGGTTCTCTTGTAACGATTTTTTATCAAATATCTTGGAAGAGACGGAATTTTTGTTAAGCGTTTCAATTTAATCCATGTTTCATTTCTTACATTTTTATTGTATTCTCATTTTTAACACTCTAGAATCTTAGATTTATATTAATTTATAGTTATTTAGATTTATTTAAATTTCATTTAAAAGTATATTAGTTGAAATTCAAATTGAAATATCATATTTTGAAATATGAATAGTTTATAAAATAGCAATTTAAATCCGCGAATAAATTATTGAACAATCATTTATATACAATTAATTCCTAATAATTCACGGCCAATGAAATCCATACTTTTGTTCTTCATACTCGAAAACATCGAATATTTATACTAAAAATATAAAAACTGGACTTGTATAAAAATTTTACTCAACCATTTTTATGCCTGTCGTTTTATTTATATTTTTCAGAAACAAACAATTTATACAATTATAAATAATAAATTAATAATTGTTACTAACCGAATTGTTCCTTTGTCATGCGACGATTTCGAATCTTTCTTTTGTTCTTCGTTTCTTCATTCATTATTTCTTTGTGATATTTATGCATTAGATTAGATATAACATAAGTACGAACTATAACGATTAGAACAGAAACTCATTCATTAACAGAAATCACGCACTGTTATATACGACATTCCCGATTTGATTGTGTATTTTAGTATATTACAGCGAGACGGAGAGAATACGTCACAAAATACGCACGAAGCTAAGATTCGTGCAGACGTCGCGCAAACAATGCGATCAACGGCAGATTCGAACATCGTACGGCTTACTTTACGCGACATTCACTACGACGGTGTTATACCTGTTGCTCTTGACTGTACTTTTGTATACTTTCTTCAAATAATATATAATTACAATTTAAAACGATTGGATTGCATTGTGAGAGAATAAATAAAAAGAACAGAAATAAAATGTTACTCAAAAATATGTATGCTTTGCACAATAAGTTTAAATCATTTATATTTCGCGAAACACGCATATTAGTAAGTTTATTAACTCTTAGTATATATAATAATTTCCCGATCTTTTACTATACATGATGAGTCATTCGTGTCCCGTGTTAATTTTTATCATTTTAATAAATATACGAAAATTATTAGCACAAAATATTTCAAAAATATTTTTTAAATATTCACTTAATATTTTTATATTAAATAAATATTTAATTTAAAAAATGTTTTTTTAATATTAATTGTGCTAATTGGAGTGATTTTTACATATATTTTAACATCTTTAAAAAGTATTTGTAAGGTTGTGTATTTAAAAAAAATGTATATAAAAATTGTATATAATTGTTATAACTAATTACTTGACGGCTCCTTAGTTTTTCGAAGAAAAGAAATGTGCAGGACATAAAGAATCTAATAATATGTATTAAGGGTGGGTTCAGATCTGGATAGAAAAGCAGAAAGCAGAAAAGCGGCAGCCAATCAGAATTCGCGCTGGTAATCGCTGGTTTTGGCTTCATACCAGCACAAATTTTTAATAATAACTGCTGCTTTTCTGCTTTCTATCAAAGTCTAAACCCAATCTAAAAATTAATAAACAACCGATCATATAACACGGTTTTTCATTAACTGTCGACATGTGTATTACTCCAATGCCAATCCGCCTTCAAATCGAAAACGAGCACGTTATATTGAGAAGAAAGTCAAATGGCGATGTGAAATATACTCAATTTTAAGAATAAATAAAGAAACAATCTTTGTCCGTAAACATTGTAAAGTAATATTTTATATAATCTCTATCGCTTTTCGCTTTAAATGAATAAATCGTGCGAAATATCTAATCTTTCGGTTCGCTGCCTCACTTATAAGTCTTTAATAGGACTGATCAACGATTGTAAGAATGCTTCATAACTTGCTTCGATACGCTTAGTCATTGATCGTGAAGATTAAATGTGAGAATTTATTACTATTTGTTTGTGAGCAATAATCGCGTTCGCAATACTTGCCATAATGATTCAAAAAAATGATGCTTGGTTCGCAATGCTGCCTATCGAATGACAAAGCGACCTTGAGTGAACACAGAGCGGTATAAACAAATTTTTCTAACGTCGTATACCAACCGTTACGAAATATTTATAACGTATTATAAAGTAAAAGCATGTCATATATTATATTCTTTTCTCTCCAAAGTAATTTCGATGAGTGGATTATCGTCCCACATTTAAGTTTTGTTTCCAAGATTTATATTAGCATTGGATTTATTCTCCTAAAAGTTCTATTTCAATTTTGTGGAACTGTTGGCATCTAATTTGGAAACATAATTTAAAGATAAGAGAGCAAGAAATTGAAAATGAAAATCTGTAACTTTATATTTAATGTAAATATTATAACAAATAAAATTATATTGTTGGTAAAATAACATTTTTTTAATATAACTTTTTAATATAAATTTTAAGCTCTGTCTTAAATTGATTTATATATCATCTTTTTATCTAAATTCTTTTTATCTATAAACAAAAGTTAGTCGTAGTAAGAAACTCAGCAGAAAATGATAAATTTTTCGTAAGTAGGTTAAACGTTTTATGCTTTATTAGAATAATTGTGGTCATAATTATGTCTTTCTTGATGGTACGTATTATACACAGTATGCAATTATTTATTTCTGTTACGAATGATCCGTCACTTTTTTTTGCGGATAATGAGCCGTCTACAATAGAAGTAATAGTAATTTGTTGTAAGAAATCACAGTCGATTATTCTCCTCACATTTGACGGTGATTAATCAATTTCTACGTCTTACAATTAGGATACATTCAGAGAAACACTATTAGCGCTATTTGTATTATTCTATCTCTTCTTTGCTTATTAGATGTAAAATAAGATTAGAATGACACAAATAATACTAACAGCATCTTCCTTAAAACATTTTTTTACTACACGATATTATTCCTATTTTAAATCTTTAATAAAGCAGGCTGATGAACAACAATTGTAAGGATGTTTCGTAACTTGCTGCGATACGCTTATGAGTTATTGATCATGAAAATAAAATGCGCGAATTTATGTTTGTATGTATGTTGTGAATTTATGTTGTAATCATCTGCCGATACTTGCCACAACAACGCAAAATCTCGAAAAATAAACGAAACGTCTCGAGGCATTGCCCGCCGAGTAAATTACTGCGCAAATAAGATTACAAGATCCGATTTACATTCACAATGCGTGAGTATCACTTACGAAACCATATTTTTCAAATACTTAAGACCTTATAATTTTCGAGTACCAATTTAACGTTTTTTTAAAAGAACAAAACATTGTGTTTTTTTTTTAACATGTTTTAATGCTTCATACATGCTTTAAACAGTATTATAAAAAGACATGTTTAAAACATCAACTATACTTGTATATGTTTTAAATATGTTTAGAACATAATTTTTACTAGCCCTACAATTATTATTATTAAGTTGTTTTTCAATCAATTATGATTCACTGCAATATCATTTTGAAGTTATCGTGATTTGTAGTTCTGTTTGAATATTAGTAGGATCTTATCAATTACAAATATCATGTTAATCATACTTTGTTAAGATGATGGCAGTCTTACGCGTTATCTACATTATTAATGACTGCTATCTATAATTTCAACGATTTACAAAATTGCATTATAGCTCATAGATGCGATTGTTTCAATTATCTATATTTTTTTTATTTTTTAATGCTGTTAATGTTTTTAATGCTCTATGATTTTAATCTCAAAAGCTATTAATAAATATATTATATTATTAATCATTGATCCTTATTCAACAATTGACAATTGCAAGAATGAAATGATTCCAATGTTTGAGCGAATCATAATTTAACAAAGCTATCCTGTAAACACTGCACGCAATATATTGTACATATACAAACGCACCATGTGTTACAAAATATTTGTAATGTATTATAAAATAACAGCCCATTGTATATTATACTTGATGCTTTCTAAAATAATTTTGAATGCGATTATTATCTCACATTTGAGCTCTCTGAAAATCTAATTATTTAATTATTCTATTTTACAAAGTAGTTCAAAATAAATTATCTAGAAGCATAATTACAAATGTGAATTTTAATTTGTTAAAATTTATAATAATATTTAACTCTTTAAATTATTTTATAATCATAAATTACAGAAAAAAAGATCGTAAGATTTTAAATAGATTTTTATATATTTCCATAATTCCTAAATAACACTCTTAAAATTTTACATTTCTCATATTTTAGAATACTAGAACTTTTTTGGATGTTAAAAATAAAAAAAGTCTGAAAGCGTATCTATATAGTTCGATTTTATTCAAAAGTCAGTACAACTTTTATGCTATATCGACACTTTGTTGCCTTTTTGCAATATATGGAGTTCATAATCGTACGTTTGAGTGATTTTCATTCATGATTACACTTTCTTTTCATGCGGTAGCTTGAAGCTCCCTAAGGAGCGGACGTAGAGAACGGTAAGAATGAGGGATGAGCGTAACGTATTTGAGAATGAGTAAATCGATTCACGGGAACCTCGTGATCGTTTCATTAAGAATTCCGGAACGGTACTCAAGACGTTGCAATCCCGATAACGGGTTCATTCTTAGGATAAGTAATACGGTGCACGTGGGAGTACTGAACGAATTCGCTGTAAAAGCAGAGGATTCGGCAGTCATTGTAGAAAATTATGCCAGAATTTTGGAATATTTGAGAGAATTTATTTTTGTAAAATTTTTATGTAATTAAATATAAATGACTTGATAATAATTTTATATAGGGAGGTTTAAAAATTTGTTACACAAAACAAAATGAAAAAGTTGTACAAATGAAAATTTAATTAATTACAAAATAGAATTATTTACATGAAAGTTTTAGTCTACTGAAATAATTATATCATTCTCGGTACTATTAATTAATTGTATGTGTAACTGTGTGTGTGTCATCATTGTTATCTAATAAATTTTATGAACGGGGTTTTAGCAATTAAATATTGAGTTTTTTACCTAACAGAATTACTCGTAGAAAATAACTAAATTAAGTGAATATTCTAATTATTAATTAGACTATTAGGAAAACTATTAGTATCTAATTGCAAACTTAAAAAAAAAAGGATTATTGGCAGTAAATATAACATTAATGACAAAAAAAGAAAGTAAATAATTATTATCAATTTGTGATTAATGTAAAATTTGCAGAAATGTATCTAAATATAAATTCTTGTTAAAAATAGTATTGTTCTCTTTAATATTACGCGAAAGAGATAGAAACAAATAACACCTCAAGAATAAGCAACTCGTCTCGATTCTTGGTAACTTCGCGATGATTTCATTAAGTATTCGTGAGAGAATCTGTGGTTACCTCTTCTCACTATTAAGTGGAGCACTCCTTGAAGTTGCTAAAGAGTATAGTCAAAGCTCTACGCTTACAAAATTTTTCTTGCAAGATTACATGAGGTAGCATTGCCATCTTATTTAAATTGCAAATTTTATCACAAGCGAAATAAAAATGTAGACTCGCGTTTATGATCGTTATTTGAATCTGGCCTTACGAACGTGTTACGTAAATTATTCAGAATGGATTTTTATATCTTGAAATGCGAAGTTTGAAAAGTTCATTTCAAGTGAAAATCAAGCGAGCCTATATTTCACATTTAACTCAACATGAGAAATGAAACAATTACATACTTAAAATCTAATGTGAACTTAAAATTAAATTATAATAACTAAATGTTACAATTATAAAATTCTAGATTATTATCCTTTATTAAGACGATTTTATATTAATAATTGGAATTAGGACTACATTTAACATTAATTATCCGATACATTGATTAAAAATATAATAAATGCGTATGTAATCAGTCTTGTTCAAACTGAAAGAGCGCGTCAGTAGTATATGTTACTGATAAGTCAGTCATATATGAAAAAGAAGATTTTTGGTTTCTTTTAGAAAATATAAGTGCATATATTTCAGATATGAAACAGAACAGCGTGGAAGATAATGGCTTATTAAAAATATAATATTATATAATGTCAAAGAATCACAAATTAGAATATTACAGCATTTTGTTTTCATTGTCACATATTCACATTGTCACTGCAAGGTGAACAATGTCTCATGTTAATTTTAATAATGGAAATATTTTTTTTGTTTTTACAAATAATGCAGGTTAGTTTATTTCAAGATTACATAAAAATAATGCAATGCAAACTATGCTACGAAGCTTGAGCTTCGATATTTCCACAGGAGAATTTCTCTTATTGTTACATCCTTTTCGTTATCATACAAGGCACGCACTCGAGGTAGAATATTCTATTTTATAGGATGTAACGTGGGGCTGGAGCACAACATCCTTTCTTACAAATATTTTCTCCAAGCTCGTGAGCTCATGTACGTCTGATTAAATAAAGAAAACAGATATGGCGTATATTATAGGGAAACTAAGTTCACAACATAAAATTTTCTTTTTGTTTTGATGAAAATAAAGACAGATTCTCTACTTAATCCAGAACTTAATATATAACTTATTTAATTAATTTATCCTAATTTCAATGCTATTGCGCATATTTATTTATTTAATAATCTAATTATTACTTTAATGTCAAACCAAAAATAAATTTCTTGTTCTGTAAGCCTGAATGTAAAAATAATCGCATTTTTGCTTTAATCAGGATTTAATTTAAATTTAACATGAACTAAAATTTTTGTTATTTTTTATTACCATGTCGATTTAAAAATTCACTTCAATAGGCAACCATCGTTCAACTTTTTCTGCTCTAAAGTTTTATTTGCATTATTAAATAAGCGGAAAGCCAGCCATCACGAAGAATTTGTAAGAAATTTAAAACTTCTAGATAACTCTAAGCCAAAGTAGTAATCAAGCTACAAGTTAAAGGAGCATGATGAAAAAGAATTTAATTAAGCTATCCTATCTCCGTTTAGTATGTCTTGCGTAGTATACTTGGCGTAGTTATACTTTTTTTGCATCGTTACGATCAAAAGGAGGTTCTTAACAAATAAAAGTTTATCGCAATGGCAGTAGGTATAATCGATTCGAAAAAAAATCTAGATAATAATTAAATAATTCGCGATTATTAGAAAAATTATTAGAAAAATTATTCCAAGATGTTATTACTATAATGTTTTATTATATACAGAAGAAAATTGTTCTCTAAAACTGGAAGAAACAAAAATTAAATTAATATTTGCTAATTTGAATATAATAGTTTTCTTACACAAACCGTTATTATTACGGAAGAATATTCTGGTTGTATATTAAGCTGATTTTACGTTAGTCACAAGTCGATCGCAAGCTTATTACGACAGTCAATCTGAAGCGTCAATTTTAAAACTGACACTTCAAATTTAGTTTGCGATCAACTTGGGATTAATGTAGAACCAGCTTTACATAAAAACAGCTCTTCAACAAAAGCATGCGCGTCGATTCTTATTAAAATTTAACATTTGAACATTTTTTAAATAAAAAACATTTAATTAATCTAATTTAAGCATTATTCACGTTTTATACGTTTTTTG
Organism: Acromyrmex echinatior; assembly: GCF_000204515.1. The sequence continues at coordinate 71,645 of NW_011627300.1, forward strand.
ATATACAATGGTACTAATAAAATAACAGAAATGGCATTGATATATCAATTTGGAACACGAATGTTGCTTAAATAATTGATAAGTAAGTATATTGGTTTGTCTCATTTGCAAGCCTAGTATCGCACAGTTTGCTTAAATAATTGTAAAGTTATGACGAAAGGCTGTTGATTTTTCCTACAATAAAAGAAAAGTCGGCTCTCTGGAAAAAATTGCAAAAATAAGTATCGCGTCAATTCGCGTCCGAGTGCATGTAAAAAGTTGACGTGTGTTCCTCTTAGTTAACGCAAATGGAACGGAATCGAACGGGGTGTAAGACAAGCGAGGTAGGACGTCAAAGGCTTGGGGTAGACTCATCCATAATTAGCTCCCACTAGTTTATTCGAGTTTGCTTTAATGCAACGCTACGAGACATTGTTGTCGTAAGTTGCACTAAATTCAAGCAGTACGACAATTTATTTTTATTTAATTGACATCTTAGATGATTATAATCGGATAATATAATCAGAGAATATTTCTTTTTTCTATAAAAATTTCAATGAATACATTAGCTTAACATTTTACATAAACGATTATTAATTTATTTATAATTTACACACATAAACACATTCAAACTTTTTTTTTAATCACAGTTTTTATGTTGAGATATAACACAAATTTTAAATGCTAATCTAAGTGTTATAAAATAAACAGATCCTTATTCTTACGTTAAATATATTATATATAGAATATTTATAGTCTCTTAAGTCAGTTTATTCAAAAGTATTTATATATTTTCAACGTGCAATTTTGGGAAAAATGCGAAAACTTGACTGTAATATTTGTATAGAAAGATTGAATTTTTCGTAAAAAAATTTTACGAGAATACGCTATTTAAATTTTGAAGAATATCGTAGAATAACGTTTGAAGAGAGTAACGTTTGCTTTTGCGGTAATTTATTTTACTGCGCGAGATGTCAAGATATAGTGCACACTTAAATGCTACTCTGTAGTTACGATAGTAGTTTATTTTTATGTCTGCCGTTTATTATCAATATATTTTTCAAACGTGTACAGCGAAATTCCGTCATGATGATTGATCATCGATAGCACTATATTTAATAAATTTAAATCGTTATGCCAGCGTCTGTATGGTATTATAATTTGATATTCCAACATTTAAAATAGATATAAATTCAGCTCTACTAAGTCTATTTAAATTTGATGCAATTTACGAAACTATTTATTTATGTAATTAAAATTATGTCATTAGTATTGATTTATAATTTTTTTGCTATCTTATTTCATAATCATCAGCTAAACTCGTGCAACTTTATTAAATTATAGGATTGATTTTAAAATCAGAACATTATGTCACTATTTTAGTTTTAAAATAAATATAAATGAGTTCAAAATCGAATTATTGCTCGAAGTATAATAGTTATTGTAGAAGATAGGGAGTCTCATTGTCTCTGTTCTTGTGACAAGGAGTAGCATTAGGGACAACCGAATTGTCTTTAAATTATTGCAGGGAAGGAATAAACCGACGGGTTTACTTTGGGGACATCAGTATTCTAGTGTTAGGTTCTGTTCACGTGTTCCCCAATATTGTTTAGTCTCTTGAGTATAGAAAGATAGACGTCCCACATGAGTCTACGAACATTCTCAATCACGAGAATTGTATAACATAATAGTATTAAACGAACGACCATTATGTCTATGATGAAACGGATTTGCGTTAATAATGAAAGAGAACCTACGTACATATATGGAAAATAAAAATAATAGCAAATATAAAACAAAAAAGTGATATAAAATACTTATATATCTATAATTTTAATTTAAGTTCATAACTAAATATATATGTAATTTCACAGTCCCGTAAATAAAGCGGAAAGACTCAAGCGTTTTGTTTTAGAATGCTGAAAACAATATGATTATTTTTTTATTTTTACCATCAAATCTGCCGATTACCTCGGCTCGCTGCATTCCAGGATTGAAAAGTTAACGTGATTGTTCGTTATAGCGCCGACGAGGGCTTCGACGGCACTTACCCGACGAACGTTGTCGTAAAGAACAATGGGACCTGTATGTACGTGCCGCCCGGTATATTCAAGAGTACTTGCAAGATCGACATTACCTGGTTTCCCTTTGACGATCAGCGCTGCGAGATGAAATTCGGTTCCTGGACGTACGACGGCTCTCAGGTGAGTATAGAGGACATGCATTACGGAATTGGGTCAACCAATCGTCGTTTTCTAATCCATCCTGTCCCGATGTTCTCTTCTTCGACAGACGTCGAACTTACGAATTTTCCAATCTGTCGGAAGCACGTCGGTACTTCCCGTCGGTATGGTCTCGAGACCCGGAAATAATTCAAAGCGACGGCGTCGAGCAGTTTGATTAGCGTCCAAAAACGAGAGAAAGAGGAAAACAGTAAGAGAGAGAGAGAAAAGTGAAAAAGAAAATTCCTAAGAATAGAGCTTTGAGTAAAGTACTCCGATCGCGTAATGGAGGCGCATTTCCCATCATCTCTGATGCAAGGTGGGATAGCATTCCTGGGATTGCAATTCTCGTTCATCTGTGAATAATGTTGAATAATTATTTATTTGAAGCGAGCGAGAAAAGTCTGTACAAAGTAATTTCATAAAAAGCATAAATATATTGTTAGTAATAAAATTACTCTCTTTATTATAAGATATTTAGTAATATTAATTATATTTCTGTATTTTAATTTAAAAAATGTTAATTGAGTAAATGCATTTTTATAACGTGTCGTTTGATAATAGATTTGCTACTCTTAAAAGTTAAAATAATTAGTCTTCAACAAATTTTAAACTGTATGACCCATTAAAAAAAAAAATAGAAATTTACATATAATATATGTAATGAGATGTCACATATTGCCGATTTTACTTAATTTGTCTTTGAATGTCTTGATATTTATATCTTTCGTTAGATCAAAATTCTATTTGAAAAAATTTGTTATTTATAAATTTCTATTTTTCTTTAATGGGTCACACACAGTTTAAAATAATTTCTATATATTTAAATATTAAATTTTTTCGCATTAATGTTTGCACAGCACTTTTGTTGAAGACTAATTATTTTAAGAGTAACAAATCTATTATTCGTATAAAAACGCATTTAATTAACATTTTTTTCATTAAAATTCAAAATATAATCAATACAACTGCGAATAGGAATAATTAAAATTATAATGCATTCATAAAAATTTCTAACTTTTCTTATTTTATATTTTATCAATTTTTATCAAAAGATTTTACGAATAATACTCGTGTAATGTTAGAACATTTTATGGAAAATGCTTGAGACCTGCGGTTTGTACACCAGACCTGCGATTTGTATAAGTACACTTCAAAAATACCACAATAAGCGTAAAATGCACTCGGTGTTTGGTCGAAACACCACTGGGGTGGTAAATGTCATTTCAGAGTGAATCGCAGGAAATTTACGAATCATAAGACGCATTTAGAAGCTAATGAACGTGGGAATGCGCGATATTCAGGATTTTCACTTACACGCGATTTCTCTACAGCCTTTTATTCATATAATCCAACTCATTTCCATAAGGAAGAAATATTTTTTAGTGTTTTTGTATCGCAAAAGCAAAATTATATAACAATATATTAAGATTAATTTTTTTAAAAAAATTTTGCTTAAATAAAAGAATATATGTAACTTTTTAATTATCTCTTTTTATAAATTGATTTAAGTCTGACAAATAAATAAAATAAATTTTGGCTTACGTTAGATTAATTAATTAATGATAAAAAGTAGTTATGTGAAAATACCAATTTATAAAATTATTTTATAAAAGAAGTAGAGATAAAAAAATATATCATGATGTGTTGATTTCTTGATATTTCTCATAAAGTAATATTAATTCAAAATTACAGCGGTAAAATGTCCTATTTAAAAACTGTGTTTTGTATTACAACAGATGTGCAACTGTACGGCATGTTAATGTTATCCGATTACGATAACAATAACTTTGCTAACTACAAAAGTTTCATAGTCGGGTTCAATTTATGTATACCGATTTATCGTGTAAACGTGTATTTCTGCCACACGACCAATGTACATACCTACCAAGTCCTCAATTGTTAAACGTGCAACTTCGGAATAATTAAAATTGAGGATGCGAATTACACGGTGTGCCAGACAATTCGAGAACGCTCAGGAGTTCATTAACGAGGACAATAAGCAGAACAAAATGGAAACAAACGAAGAGAAAAGAAAGTAAGACAAACGGGATATGCTAAGATTTTCTCGAGCTCAGTTCGATCCGCTGAATACAAACAATGCAAAACAGACTTTTCGATTTGAGATCGTCCATTTCCATTTATTACATTTATAACAATTCGCCCCCAGATATTAATTTGTCATAGATTGCTCCCGAATGTCACACAAAAAAAGTTTACATCGATATTCAAACGGGCAAAAATCGCAGAAGGTTTGCGAAAGCTTTATATAGAGCTATGTAAACATACATATATGAATTCACATCAACAAGACTACACGAAGTCTATAAATCAACAGAATAGAATAAAAAATATTATTCATGTGTAATGTTTTGTTGCTTTATTGTTAAATTCTTAAAAACTTATACTATTTGTGTCAATTATTTTACATAAATAAGTAATGATATTTCTAAAAGTTTTTAGAAAATGTGGTACATATTTAATAATATAAAATTTGAGGAGAAAAACTAAATTGCAGTAAATTAATTCTCAAATATCAGAAGTGCTTTGAAAAGTATAGCGTAAAGAGAGTTTTAGTTTTAGTAAAGTATATAGTAAAGTATTCTTTTTAAAGAAAAGTTAACAACTTTTGCATCCTTGCCATACTGTTGAACAGACTTTTCTGTAGCTTTTGAAACAGTCGTCTTACATGGCGCGGTTGCAATAACTTTCCTCTAATCGACTCATAAATTGTCGACAGTTGGATCTGCAGCTGCAGGACGAGTCCGGAGGTGACATCAGCAGTTTCATCACTAACGGCGAGTGGCATCTGTTGGGTGAGTTTTTACAGTCCTTATCGGGAACCGTTCACGTCGCCACGCCCGGATAGTTTGCCCCGGCGCCGAAAGTGATTCCCGGCCGATTAGCAATTCTAAAGTCTTGCACAGCCACGGGCGGATGATCAATCGTTTCGCAAATCGGAACCGGTATTGATCCTCACTTTGTCCCTGTCAAAATTGCCTGCATCTGGGTCAGGCGGGACGTAGCGGCTCGCTCCGCGTGCGTCCGAAGTTTAGTGTTTTCGCTGGCGAACACGTCGGGCAATCGGTAAAGTGTCGCGAGAGAAATTGCTACTTGCTTGATTCGAAGAACGAATAATAGTTCGTGATAGTTGCTGAATAATCGTTGGAGAATCGTAGATAGAGAAGGGTAGATTTAAATTACAATCTTTCATTTCCAGATGTTTATACTGTTATACTTGGCAACTTGTTTTATTCTTGATATATACAAAATAATTGATGGATCTTCAGCAGCTACAAAAGCTTTTAGATTTGCAGTATCGGAGTTATGAATATGTAAAAAGAATTTTCAAATGTAAATCTTATATGAATATGTTTTTGCGTTTTACTTCAATATTTTATATGAAATGAGTTTTCGTATATTGAAACTACACCCACTATATGTATAGGTATATTTTTAAAGAAATAGTTCACAAGATGAAATTGATCTACATTTTAAAGATTAATTTTGAATTCAAAGTACGTTTTTAATAAATGTATGAATAATTTATTACAAAATTTAAATGTAAAATAATATATGATTTATAAGGATTAATAAAATAAAATAATGATAAAAGATCAATTAATAACATTTTTGATAATAAGAACTTCCAATTAGCATTATTAAAAGAAAAATTGTAATCGTAATTCAAATTATTCAATTACATATAACGTAATGGTTTGAAAATAAACTTATACATGGAACTCACGCAATATCCGTATTGGAATTGTAGAGCAAAGATAGAAACATCTGGTTTGTTTCTCTCTCATAATTACGAGAGAGATTGCATTACAATTATGATATATTGTTCAATTATGTATAATTCGCCATTGATAAATTTATTGTAAACGTAAGAAATGGTGTGGCACCTTTATTGTTCCTCCAACGCAGAAATAAAAGCATTTGCTCTCTCTTGGCGTATCTCGTGTATCTCTCGAAAAATTGTACGATGCATTACGCGTGGGAATAGCGTAGGTCGACGTATACGTGCAATGTATGAGCCGCGGTTATGAGACTTGTGGTAGAAATGTATCTTAAGTAACTGCAGCTGCAGCAAAGCGCACCAGTTTGTACCCGCAGGAATAACGTAAGATAGAATCTTCCGTTTTTCTTTGCCCTGTTGCACGGGATAATTCAAGGAGCAGAAAAGAGAAATTTTTCGCTTCCAACAACCTTTTGTTACGTTCGAGAAAGCACTTCGTTTTATTGACAGTACGTCGATTGCCCATATACGTGTACGATGTCATATTTAAGCATTATTCGATGGAATATTTACCTGAGAATTTTAATTTCACAATAATTTCTAGTTTATTGTTAGAACTATCAATTAAATTATATAAATTATATATATTTTAAATTATATATGTATAGAACGCAAACATTTTATAATTTTTATTATTATATATAAGTATTCATAATCTTTACACTTTTTATATTTAGAGAAAATCCATGGAAATTATGCACTGTATTCATGTTTCTGACTTTTTGCTTGCATTCTAAAGACTAGAGTTAAACGTTATATTCATGTAATAGTGTGACGCATACACTTGGCGCGAGACGCATGAGATAAATTTTTCCTTTTATCTTGCTCAGGGGTACCCGGTAAGAGAAATGAGATCTACTACAACTGCTGCCCAGAACCGTATGTAGACATCACTTTTGTCGTCATCATCAGAAGACGCACACTCTACTACTTCTTCAACTTGATCGTGCCGTGCGTCCTGATTGCCAGCATGGCCGTCCTCGGGTTCACCTTGCCGCCCGATTCCGGCGAGAAACTCTCCCTCGGTAAGTTTAAACTCGATGCAAAACTCCGATTGCCCCCGACAGCCCGTAAACGCTCTCGCGATTAGGCACGTCCCTGTTTGCTAAGAGTATCAGACATTTGCACGATTAGACCCGACCTAGTTCCGGCTGGCAGGCGCTCCTGCATCCGGGCACCGTGAAGAAACTATTCTGTATCGTGTCGTCACGAGTTTCTTTCGCATTCGTGGACCGCGGAACTTTATCGACATTTCAACATGTGGAAATTCATATCAACAAAAGTTCGTTACACTACACGAAATCTTGATTTATTGAGTACAAATTCCGATTGTAATTTTACATTGTTACGCAATTGTATAGAGAATAGTGATGTATCGCAAGATCTGTGCATGTTGCACAGAAACTATAAATATATGATACGTATGATTCGTAGAAATATTTTGAGGAAAAGTTGCTTATAATAAAAAAAATATATAGATTTAAATAAAGAAAATAGTTTTATTATCTTCATTTTATTATAAAAAATTAAGAATCGATTTCTGTCATTACTTTTAATCCTAGCAGTCTCAACTAGACTTTTTTTTTCAAAATATTGATCGTGAATACAGTGTATAGTTAAAGTGAGATGAAAAATTATCACAATCTAAATATGATTGATTGATGGTAATTAATATTATATTTTAGCTGATAATTTTTCTACAAGAAAAATGTTCGATGAAATCTTTCAATAGTATTCAATGTAATCGAACTTTTTCACAGACCTTCTCTTGCATATAGTTGTAATAATTAAAGATAAATTAAAAATTGATAATAATTACTTTTTAACCCGTTCTATTTAATCTCGATATTCTGAATTGAATTATTTTCTTAAAATATATATTATAAATGTAATTTAGAATTAAAAGTGGATAAAAAATTATTATGATCCAAAAATAGCAAATGATTGATTGATGATAATTAATATTGTAAGTTTAACTAATAATTTTTCTAACAAAAAATATCTGATGAAATTTCAACAGTATGCAACATAATCAAGCCCTTTTAGACTTTTTCTTACACGCATAGTTGTAATATTGCAATTGTAGATATAGAAAGATTGCATTGATGCTATCCATGACATGTTTTATTGTTTCCTCATAAGCGTGATCGTTCTGGAATTTATCAAGAAGCCGGATGCTCGGGTGAAATCCTACTTCCTACGGCTTAAATCGTTCGGCTGCATAATTCCGATTCCTTGCCTGCCTCACCTCGCGCTGCCGTGTAAACGCTCCTGTGATTAGACCCGAGGTGCAGGAGTTCCCTAAGCGCATCGAGCGTTTATACGATTAGATTTCGCTTCGATCCCGATTGAAACGGCGCCCCGGCGCGCAAACTTCGGCAAGCCTTCTATTCAGATCGTAGAGTTTCTTCGAGCGTACAAGCGCGTTGCTGAATCTCCATCGAATTCGGAAACGATCGCGACAATCGTCGTCACCGATGCGGAGATACGACGACAATGGAATGACAATGCCGAACAATTGCAAATGTCCCTGTTGCAAATTTCCTTAAAGCTTATAGTTGTTCGTAAATCGAGATACAATAAAATTGGCTCTACACAGACGTATTACAGGTGCTGGCTCAGCATTAACAGTGATTTATAGACAACAAGAATATCATGCATTGAAAATTTTATATTTGCATAGTTACGAGTATTTTACTAAAAATAGAAAAAGATTAATTAATATTATAAAAAAATTAAAGATACGGCAGAGCATCATCTAATATTAGATCGTTTAATTAATCGCACTTTCTCTTTATTTTTTTATAAGACATAATCTCTTAAACTTTTATTACTTAGATTATAATTATCTATAAATCACCTTAATTGATCACAATATTGACGTAATGCAAGTTTTCCAATACAAAGTAAGAATTTAAAACGTCCTATTTCATGAGAAAACGAAATGAGACAGAAAGAAGATAATACAACTCATTCACAATTGACTTTCGCATTTCTACGGGACTTAAGGGCAACTCTTAACGTGTTATTGAGTCTCAAAAAAGCTTGAGTAAGGTCTGATATTCAGATGAGGCATCTGCCGTGGATGCCGTAGCGTTTTGAAAGTCTAAATAATTTGAAAGTGCCTCTTAACGCGACACGGTGATTCGCGAGTGAGCGGTACTAAGTTCAAAGCCTGAGTGTCGGATACTTAAAGTACTTGGAGTGCAAACGGTCTCTGAAATTTCTTACTCGAGATCAAATCAAAACTAGGAATCAACAAAATTCTCATTTACTTTTAAGAAGATATTTTTCTTTATAACATAAAACTTTATATATTATTTCCTTAAAGAGTGTAAACAGAATTGTAAATAATAAAAATAAATTTATGTCATCTGATATGGCGAGGTCGAAGATTATCACATCGTTTTAGGCTGAAAATCGAAGAGCCTTTAGCATGGAATTGTTATGCGTTAAAGGCCCTTCGAGCGTTCAAGGACCGAGGGTTGATCTCGCTTGCTCTCCTCAATGCACTCGACTTTAACAATAATTAATCGAAGCTAACGAACCTCTTTTGCAGGGGTAACCATTCTCCTGTCCCTTACTGTGTTCCTGAATATGGTTGCCGAGACAATGCCGGCGACATCCGACGCCGTGCCGCTTTTAGGTGAGCGCTTTATTTTAACTAATTTTCAATGTAATTAATATTTTAATGTGAGAAAGCAGCGTAATTGATCACTTCTATTGAAAATTATTCAAGAAAAAATGGAGAAAAAAAAACAAAGATTTATATTCGCATTCTAAGACAATATTCCTCAGTAGTATAATACCTGCTGATGCAATTGATACTCTTTGATTAGTTAAAAGTTAAAAAAATTTATAGGAATATATTATACGTCTTTAATATTGCTCGTTTTAATACAAATTAATGCAATTTATTTTATTACATATTTTTAAAAAAATATTAATTTTATTAACTGCATTTAATATGCAATTATACAATATTAAAAAATAAAATGTATACTTTTATAAGTTCAGATAAAAGGAAAATAATTGGACAATATTAATGCGAATGAATGTAGCTCTGAATTTTAAACATTAAATGCGATTGTTTGTTAATTTGATTTAATTTTAAATTGTATTTATTTCTCATTATTTTTCAGGGACGTATTTCAATTGTATCATGTTTATGGTGGCCAGTAGTGTGGTCAGCACGATCCTCATCTTGAATTATCATCATCGGAATGCTGACTCCCATGAAATGGGTCGATGGGTAATTTTCTCCGATCAATATCAAAGCACTTAATATAATACTATGATAATTACAATTACGTCACTTCATTAGTATTGCTAATATTGCGTTAATTAGTTATTTTTTTAACATAGTTGCATCATAAATAATATAATTTTTCTCAACATATTTGTAAAACGTATTTCATTTATATTTTTATTAAAATTTAAACGACATTTATCGAGATACATTTTCAGCAATAACGTTAATGACACATTCGTGTTGAGATAATAAGATAAAAGCAATGACTGATTTTGCCGGTAGTTATAAAGTTAATCGGGAGAAAATAAAATACATTAATATCCGGTAATGTAAAAATCAGTTTAAATCAACAAAAAAAATGTATGAAATTTTATTCAAAATTTCTTATTTGTTTGGCTAATTTTATCAATTAATCTATATTTTCCATTGTATCTTATTTTTAAAATTAATCAATTTTTTATTAATATTCTGTGAATACTTCCCTTGGAAGTGCATTATCTAGTTAAACCATTTGTAAACGTCCTTTTTATTTGCACAATAATGACGAAAATAACTTTGTTGAAGCTCGATTCAATTCGTCACCGGTGCTGTATGATTTCCGTACGTATCGGTAGATAATTATGGTTTTAATTAAAATGCAACGCACCACCGCCGAAGCTGATACATTGTTCTCTTTTCATCATGGATAAATCAGAAATTTTATGGGCGAATAATTAAGGGCCACTCTGCCGAATGTGCACCGCGATAATAAATCATGTATAATCGAATTTTTCGCCGGACGTCACGTTAATTAGAATGTAAATTTTGGAGATTGATTTCCCGCGCGATCAGATTTCTGCGTATGAAACATATGCATCTAAGTTAAATTAAACAAACGTGAATTATTCACAATAACAAAGTGTCAAGAAGTTTAATAAAAAAAGAAATAAAAAGAGTGTACACTTACGAGAATTTTTTTAAATCTTAATCAGAATTATTAATTTAATTCGATTAATATGACAATTATTGTGATAATTATATTTTAATAGTATTAATTTGATCCAAATAAATGATAGAGCAAAAATTTAAAAAGAATTATTATTATAATAAAAATAAAACAGAAAAATCTTTTGTTTCGTATAATTGGTCTGATTATATTATTGTACAAACATAATATATATATACTTGTATATATATATATATATATATATACATAATAAGACTGTGTTCCAAAATTTACAATACTGAAAATCTATAGTTTACGTTAAGTCTACTATAAAGGACCTCGCACTAATCTTACGAGAAAATGTCTTTCTGCGCATTTGACTAATTTTTGGATATGTTATAATTCTCTTTATTCTGAATAAATATCTTAATGGATACAATTTGATTCTATGAGCCGTTTTCGCGCTACAAGCCTTGAAAACCCAGTAATCATAAAATCTTTCAAGGCTTGTAGCATGGAAACGGCTCATAGGATCAAATTATATCCATTAAGATATTTGTTCAGAATGAAGAGGAGTCATTTTCAGTACTAGCAGTAAATTTTATAATAGAATATAGTTTAAGTAACATAACACAAATATTGAAATATAAATTAGACTATCGTTAAATTTTCTGAATTACAGGTTAAATTAATTTTCCTGTATTGGCTACCTCGCATACTCGGTATGTCAAGACCAGGACAGGAAGAACAAGACAAGGAAACACAAAAGTCTCAGAAGCCATCTCCTGTCACGGGTAAGATAATTTTAAGTGCACTCATTAGCTAAAAGGTTGCAACACTTCTCTCCGATGGGTTTCGGACTCTAGTCTGTTTGCCGAATAATTGGTTCTTACTTATAAATCTGATTATTTACGTTCTACGAGCAGAACTGAAACTCAGAAAAAAAGTATTGCAACCTTTTAGCTGATGAAATAATTATAAATCGTGGATGAGGAAACAATTGCTTAGTAAATAAATTTCAAATAGATATTGATTATAAATCAGATAGATTGCCATTAACAATCTTATTCATGTGAGAGGTCTGTATCAGCATAATGCATTTATCTGCTGTGTTAATAATTATATATAATTTCTTCGTGTAACTTCCTTAGTTTGAATTAATAATTCCTTTGAAGTTCCACGGGTATTTATTTTAAAGATGTAATAAAGAATTCGATTGGAAGCACTAGTGCGCACTGGTGCATATTAAAGCCGTTGTACACTGATTTAATTTGAATATAAAAATGAAATGCAAATATTTTGAATTATGAAATACATATTGTACTATAAATAGTACAATAAAATGTATTAAGTATTTCACGATTTAATATATCGATTTTTATATTTATTTATAAACATAACATTACGTTATTTTGTGTACGACGGCTTTAATGTGCACCAGTGCGCACTGAGTGCGTCCGATCGAATTCGCTATAAGGCAACCCTTCAAGGGGTTATCGCCGTGTAATCCATTGCTGATGCCAATAATTTAATAAATTGTTCTTGGATACCCCAGGTGCAAGCAAGTCGTACGGTGATCTAGAGCTGCACCAGAGGAGTAGTAAGTCCCTCTTGGCAAACGTCCTGGACCTGGATGACAATGCGCTGGCGTCTCACAACAATTTGCTGAACAATGTGTACAGCACACCCGGACCTCATCACGCGCACGCGATGGGTCATGGCCATAGTCACATACACACGACGCCCCATCATCATCATAGCCACGCACCCACGACGCCGCACCATCAGCATGCGACGCCGCTGCCGCATGCATCGTATCCCCATCAGATTTCGCATACGCCGCATCATCATCCACATCCGCAAGACGCGCCAGCGCCGCAAGTCGAGACGATACTTCAGAACGCGTGCTTTTGCGCTCGTTACGAGCTTGTGCTAATCTTGAAGGAGATTAAGGTAATAATTCGAGTCGACAATAAAAAGAGTATTCTCTAAATCTCATGAAACGAAATCTTACTCAAAGAGATTGAAAATTTAGCCTGTCTTGTTCAAGAGTAGCAGATTTTCACTCTTTTTAAAGTGAGATTTACTCTTTAGGAACGAGATTCACTCCGAAGGAGTGAAATCTCAATCTCTTTTCTGGTATGTAATACCAGGATAGATGGAATCTCAAAGAAGGGAAGAATTAAATTCAAGAATGATCGTATTTTTATTCTTTTTTCAAGGCTAAATTTTCAGTCTCTCTTCGAGTCAGATTTCATTCCTTGAGATTTAAAGAATAATCTAAGACTTTTCTAATTTTGATATTATTAGATTTAATGTTAAATATTTAATTCCAAAGGCCTATATATAAGTTTCTAAATTTCGGAAGTTCTAAAACTATAGGCAAAGACCAATCATAGGACGGAGACTTTTGATTTTTCTGGGTGTGTGGAGTACATCATTAAACGTGGCGGGGGGGGGGAGGATTTTAAAGGGATTTTAATACAAATATTTTATCTTTTATTGTATGTGCGAAATATATTTCTACATATACACCCCAGGCAAATATTGTTTTTTGTCAAATTACTCAATATTTTTTAAAATTTGTCAAAGATTAACACATTTTCTAAATACCGAATTCTGAATGTGGAATTCAACACCCACAGAAGCTCTGGATGTGGAAAGCTCCACACTCTCCATAAAAAAGTCTCCTCTATAATTATAGGATTGCGCCTCCTTTGATGCTTCTAAGATTCTGAGATATTAAAGTTTCAAGATAGATATAAAACCCGATGGTTCGTAAGTCCCAAGATTGTATCTCAAAAAGCCATAATGTTTTTAAACTGCAAGATTACAATGTTCCAAGATCTGTTTGAAGAGTCTCAAAGTTCGAAGTTGAAAATCTCTCATTTAAAATTTTGAAATAACGAAAAAAGAATTCAATATCAGTCGAAATCTTTTTCTAAAAGCCAATCAATACAGTATTTTGATAAAATAACAATTTTGTTTTAGATGATAACGAATCAACTGAAGAACGAAGATGAAAACACGAAGATCTCGAACGACTGGAAGTTCGCGGCGATGGTGATCGATAGGATGTGCCTAATCATTTTTACTCTGTTCACCATCATCGCTACCATCACCGTCCTGCTGTCAGCGCCGCATATTATCGTCACGTGATTCAGAAAAGCCAGTCTGCCGCCGGTGGTTCCGGGGCCGACGAGGATTGCGTGTCGGGCGCCGGCATCGACGGACGCCGCACGCGACGCTCTAACCGAGCGTTCGCCCTTAACCGATTTCCGCCAGATCGGGTTAAAGGGTGTTCATCTTCGGGTTCGCACGCCGCTTCGTTTCGGAGACCTGCGCGTTAGGAAGAAAGCAATACGGGGAGTAACTTCGTTTCTTTATGATACATATAATAATACCAGTAAAAATAAAAATAATAACATTATCGATAATGAGAATAACGATAATAGTATTAATAATAATTACGTAATAGTAACGATAAAATTTTATCATATAATTATCCCACGAGGACGCCTTAGCGAAATACGTTGACACACCGTTTATAAATGGCGCGAGCACACGCGTGGAAGCAAAGGACACGCGGGAATACAGTATACGCGAAGAACACGTACACTGGTTTGTTACACGCATCCCTGAGAGCAGTCGATGTGACGAACACTTTGTACAGTTGAGATGGAACATTTTGTCGCGAACGAGTTAAATAAATAGTTCTATAAAAGATCCAATTACGAATTTTCATAGAGATAAGTAACGTTCGAATCCAAAAAGAGTATTCGACTCTGTCCTCCACGACTACTACTTGGGGATGTACCACACATACAACACGTACACACACGCATGTAACATCATGCGAGAGCGTTAATACACACGGAACCGTGATTTGTCAATGAGTTAAAAATACTTTTCTGCGGCCCAAAGTTAGTACGATATAGAAATCTTCGAATGTACCCGAAGATCAGTATATTGTTAGGATTAAGAGACTCTTACAGCAGTCCAGACAAGTTTCGTAACGTTTCTACGAATTCGCATATAAAACTCCAAATTCGAGAATCTCCAAAAGCATAAATTTTGAAAAATATAAATTTCAAGAGACATAAAATTAACATATAAATGAAAAATATGAATAATATAGTAGTACGCTCAGAAAAAAACACTATAAAATCAAAGTTTTCAAGTGTGATTGATGTTCTCGAGAATATGTAAACTGTAATATCCTGAAGAAATTTCAGAATTACTATATGTCAGTTGATGGTCCTTGTCTATACTAAGATGCGAAAAGAAACGCTCGAGAATGTCGACGACGATTCTTTTTTGTCCGTACAAAACGAAATGATGAAGGGAGAAGGAGCCAAAAAACAACAAATAGGGATAAAAAGGACAAAACAGGACAAGGGTTGGGCTTTAAAGGTAAACGCACAGGTTACACTTTCAGAATACACACGATGAACTGCCAAGGTGATTCAAATAATGCCAGGTGAATTTTTCTTATCCGTATCATTAGTATGTAAAAATCGACGACTTAATAAATGGAGGATTTGTATTACGATTTAAGTGGCGGTGACACAAAATACTCTCTCGAGTAGGTCGCGAGAGAGAACCAAAGGACACTACGGAAGGATGCAAAAATCGGACGTGAGAGACAAATGCAAAAAGGATGATTGCGATTGTTCGATAACTTCCGCTGCGAGAAATTCAGTTTCGAGCGATGTATTTTCTTTCATATCTGCAAATTTGAACAGTTTTGTTATTAAACTGTATTCTCATCGCACATTTAACGATGAATGTAATTTTCTGATCCTTATTTTGCTATCGGGATCATGTAAATACGAGCTTAATATCGTATATATATATATATAACGTGTGTGTGTATATGTATATGTATATATATATATATATATATACACTAGAGTATTAAACGGCTCTATATTTCAAGAATTAGATGACTAACTTTTCAAGTTGACTGTCCAAGTTTCATATAAATTATGGAACCTGGACAGCCGAAAATCTCACATTTTTAAATATAATTAATATTTTTTTAAATATAATATAATATAATATAATAAAAGTTTGAGTTTCAAGAAAAATATATATATTTCTCGTTGAATGTGTGCCGAGAAAACAGATCCTCTCACATAGTATAAATTACTTCTCACATAGTATAAACGCGAGTTTACGCATACTTACGTTTTGAACACACAAATATTCGCGTACGTTTTATTGTTTCACACATCAATCCTTTTACTTCTCTGTAACGATGCCATTACAGAAACTATTTCCGCGATAGTATAATTGTAACTTCTTTCTGACATTTAAAAATTGTTTTGGAGAACAAAAGCTATACAAAAATGGACTTTTCTTCTTAGAAAAAAAACATGTAACTTTAACGTCACTTGTTCTATTCAGAACACTGCGGCGCAGAACTTTAGCTGACACTGAACGGCAGTTATATTAAAATTGATTATACTATGTATATATTAATATTGCAATATTAACACTACGATTAACGAATGGATTTGTCACGATAAATATTTTTTTCAACCACAAAAAAAAAACATACAAAGGACATGACTTCACTTTCGAGTGCATCCAAAAAATTGACACTTTTCATGTTCTCTGCTAATTTACGAGCCGCTCGAGAATGTGATAGAAAATCGCGGAAGCGACGGAGACGATTATTCACGGAAGAAGAAAAAGCAACGTGGGATGGCGACCGATAAAGAAAGGAAGTTACTCTTGCTCACACGGACAGACTCGTAGGCGGACGTCGTCTCGACGAGACATCAGGGAGACGAACTCAAGTCGTATCGTACATTTTTCGACCATCGGCACTGGATACGCGACAACCAATCACGTTATCTTTT
Source organism: Acromyrmex echinatior (assembly GCF_000204515.1). The sequence goes on from NW_011627300.1 coordinate 88,692, forward strand.
AAATACTATTAAAGATTATTAAAGTAATGAATCGTTGTTGATTATGTATCGTGAACGGAATTACGCGTAGAAGTATAGTAAGAATACGATGTTTTTTGATCTCTAGCGCGTGGGAAACAAAAAAAGGAAAGAAATAAGCAGATTAACGTCGAATGTATTAAACTCGTAAGAGAGATAGAAATTTTTAGATGAAAAAATGCGATTAATCATTATCGGTGTGAAATAGTTAAGGAGAAATCAAGGAAAGAATTCGTTAAAAAAAAGGAAAAATGTACAGTTCAAGACATCAACGTTTTAATGCCGACACGATTGCTCTTTATGCGATAAAAATTAATAAATAAACGGCTCGATTAGCCTCTAATTGACTTGGCGAGATAATGACGTTACGCCTGGTCTTATGAACCAATACATGTTGAACTGATCTAGTACTTAGAACTAGAACAACAAATGCCACATCGCGCTTTGGAAGTAGGAAGAAAGAAAAAAAATAAGGAATTTATGTATTTAAAAAGGAATACATTTGATAATAATTTGAAATACGTTTACGTTCCAACTTTTTAATTTTATCTTCAAAAAATCATTTCTGTTTTAGATTATATTTTTGTATACATTTATAATTCCTCAAAAAAATTTTACGAGCTTATTTTATCTGGTATATATAAGATAGAATAAGCTTCTCAAATATTAAAGTTCAGACAAGAAAATGTTTGTCCTCCTACTTCCAGGCAACAAAGTGCCGTGGATTGTATCCTTTCCAAAAAAGTTAATGATATAAAATAGAGATTTCTTGCCTTTGTAATTTTTGTCATTATAAGACGTCTGATTCTATAGTTTTTTTTAATGTGCGTTTGCTGTAGTTCAAGTTGGTGGAAAGATATTTAACAACGTCGTTTTTATTGCGATAAGAATATGCCATCTGTTTTTATATATATAGAATAAGAAGAAAAATGTGACTAGATTTCATATTTTATTCTTTTTCCGGGGTGCTTTTTTAAATAAATGTTTTCAAAATTGCAACACAGATATTCCTATGTAATAAAAAAACATTAAAAATATTTCTTACTGAATTTTTTCACATATTTTCAGTAAGATTTTCAAAGAATTCTCGTATTATTTTAAATAACGTTGGAGGGGAATAATTTTATTGCTAGGGCTTCTTTTAATGAAGCCTTCGCTTATTCAAATTTAACCGCAATTGTTATGCACGAAATATAGTACGCGTATTAAATCAATTGCGATTAATTATATCGCAAATATAAAATTAATCTAGAAACAGCGGCGTATATGGATTACGAGTCCTAGAACATTACGGGTATCAAAAAATCGTATTAGCGAGACAACGCGCAATCTTAATGTAATCGAAGTTTAACGATTAGATAGAAAAAAAAATAATACGTATCATGGTACGCGACACTGTACAACTATAGTTGTTCTAATTATACTTATAAATGTGCATTACTACATATCGCACATTGAAATTCATAATGAAACCAGAAAATTGCTCACTGTAATTTGTCGCTAACAACTGCTATTTTATTTCCCTATAAATTGATAGGTATACCATACAAACACATACTATTATAAGCAAGAACAACCATTCTTTCCTTTTCGTGGAAATAATTAGTTTCTTCACAACAAAAATTATATCGAAACAATGCAAGATTTCCTGTACTTACCATGGGATGGTTTGCATCTAAGAAGAATATAGTTTTAAAATTATATTGGTTTATATAAATATTACAGCATTTGTAGATAAACAACAGTCATTAAGAGTGAAACATATAATTAAATGAAGTAAATCTAGCATGTCAGAGTACGAAATGTTCCGAAATCTCTTTCTCACCGTGATGCAAACTCACCTAATTTTACAATATATATAAAACTTAAGTGCTTACAGTTATGCAAATATTGTATCATTCAATATAGACTTCTTCTTGTGATTTCCGTTACAGGGAATCGTAAGGAGAATTATTGCCATGAAAAATTCTTGCTGAGAGATTCTCAAACATCTAAATTCGCGTAAAAGTGAATTTTTAATTCAAGTAAAACGTGACACGCACTTTACATGAAAAGTTTCCACCTCCTTGAACTCGAACAATTGAATATGAATTGAATATGAATAGTATTCCGAAGATAACGCAGCAAACGTACTTGAACGTGGTATGAATCCGCCGCTTTCACAATTGAAATTAATTGTAATGAATAGTTATAAGTCTGGATAGATTTATCAAGTGACAAAGACATATTGTTTATTTTCAGTCAATTTTAATAGTAAAGTACATGTAGAAATCTTCGATTAACTTTACGAAACAAAAATTTCTCGATTGTCTTATATTTTTATTATTGCCATTATCATATAGATGAATGTGTGTGTATATATATTTAAAAAATTAATAATTTAAATTGGCAGAGATCAAAATATTAAAATATACAATTAAATGTCATGCGACATTTTTTATACAAATATAATGTCGTTTTAAGTTAAAAAAACTCTCTTCAACTCTTTCAAATTTTATAATTTTAAAATTCGATAAGAACGAAATTCAATAATTTTAAAAATAAAAGTAATAAACAGAGTTTACACCTACAAGCAAGATCTTGATGCTGGATAATAAAAATAACAACAAGGATTATATATGTTTTAATCCTAATCAGGTCATTTTTCAATTTAGTAAACTAAAATTTAAAATTCGATTGGTATATATAATAATATAAGTTATCACTATAATAAGATCCAATGTAAAAATGTTCGCTCATGCTAACCATTGTGAACTCATATTTTTACATTGAATTTTATCATAATGACGATGTATTATATTTCGATAGAATTTTAAATTTATATTTGTTAATATTAAGAATGATCTGATGGGGGGGCGAAATCTATGTTGTAATAAACCTTGTTATCGTTTTTATAATCTAGCACCAAATGTTAGTACCTTGCTTGTGCTCAGTTAATTATTTTTATTCTTATAATTTTAGTTGAAAGAAGAAGATAACTAGAAAAATCTTTAATTTTTTACACGAAAAAAATAAAAGGCTTTATTAAATGTTTTGATTATTTTTAATATTATAAATTTGCATAAAATATGCAAATCTAAGCTTTTGATATAAATGAATTTAAAAAATTCGTCAGCTCCTTTGACTCATAACTGTTTCATATTACTTTGTAAAAATTAGATGAGAGCGGCGGTAGACAATGAAATTTTCGTACAAATTGAACAATTTAAGCGAATGGCTGAATAAGGAAAAAAAGAGAGAAAGTGAAAGAAGGAGTAAGATACGCGGCATTAACGTGACTTGCGCCTTTAAAATCGACAGCTTAATATGCGCGGGGCTGTTATATAAACTGTAATCTTGTAATAACAAAAGAATAATAATAATAATGATAACATTAGTGATAACGATTAATGATAACGGTAAATAATAATATTACTATTACTATTAATAATTACAATAATAATATTAAAATGTATTAGCCACGAAACTTTTCGCCTGTGTACGAAATGTTGAAATCTCCTTTCTACGACGTTGATATACGATTAAGTCGACTTCCGATCGCGAATCGAATCGTTCCCATTTAAAGAGTAGTTGTGGCGGACAGAAAGAGAGAGAGAGAGAGAGAGAGAGAGAGAGAGAGAGAGAGAGAGAAAGAGAGGGAGAGAGAGAAAATATAAATATAACTAAGTTAACTAAATGAAGGTTGATAAGCTTATAGGATACCGTAGTAGTGCAGATGTACAGGGTGAAAAAAATAAAATTTGGAAGAGATAAGAGATTTTTCGAACGTCTCTCGTTCATCGATCATCAAGCAAGAAAGAACAGAAGATCGAAAGTAGATCAAAGAATATTGATATTATTAAGACACTATTTTCAATTTGAAATCAATAATGTAATCTGAAAATTTAATGATAAATCTTGTTTCATTGAGCCGACGCAATACTTCCGTCGTGATATGAAAATTAACCCGTTATACCCAAAACGTAAATTTTTCTTCAGTTGTATAAAAATCCTTAAGTAAAGTACTCTTGTATTTCTGATATACGGGCTATAACGAGTTAAGCATTGTGCGAGTTTCATAGTACTTTTAGTCTGTTTCACTCGACTATTACTTACTCGAGCGTTTTAAGGACTTTACCTAAGGACTTACCGATAGAAATAATTACGATTGCTCATCAATTATGCCTGTCGTTTAAGTGTCAAGACAATCCCCCGATGACTCCAAGCGGCTAACGACGAAAACTATATACTTCTTGATATATGTAATACTACCTCTAATTAACACGAGAATATCGACGCATTATCTATCCGTCGAGTGTAACTTTTATCGTAAGGTCTATTATACTTATAGCATGCCAAAGTCTTCCGCCATTATTAGTCGCCTAGTATAGCTGACGAGTTTTCTCAGTTGCAAAGTTTTCGCGAGATCGTCGCTGTGAAGATCGTCGAGTACTCGCGTAAAATTGATCCCGTTTGCACCAATATCGCTCAAGGGAATATAATCAAGGCTTCGATGAAAATCGTTGCAACTGCTCGCGGCTGTTCAGCGTTAGTAGTTCGCTGTGATGTAAGTAGTTGAAGCTCTAGCGACAAGCTGTACACTCGTAGATCTAGCACTGAAACTAGCCGCACGACGGAAAAGCGAAAGGCGAAATGGGACGAGATTTACTCGTTCAAGTAATTATTCCTCCGAGAATCGTAATTTTACCTCCAATCAAATGCACGTACCTGCATTCGTGCATTTTGCATGAACTTGCAGAAGTCGTGATCGAGTAGTTGAGAATTTAAAATGAGAATTTGATCGAATGAAACTCGCGACATTTAAAACATAAAATTATTGACTCACTGACGATTATGTGATCAATATATTTTATGATTTATTCAACCTGATAACGATGATCGGATTTACTGGTAGTGCGTTTTTTGAACGCGCGAAGTTTCAATTTTTACTGACTTTTGGAAACAGTGTGAATTTTTCATAATAAATTATTCACACGCATACTTTCAATGGAGAGATATGGAGAAGTGACACTAGCAAGAATGATTATCACTAATCTTTGTTATAATCAAGTGCAGGGACCGAAGCGCCGAAATTACGAAAAAATTAAAGGCAATTACGCTTTTTATCACTTTTTAAATACTACGTCTGACTTTGAAGAAGGATCGCTTCGGATCGGTGAAGACGTTCGGAAGATCGACGATCCCTTGCTCGTTCTTATTAGACCGCTCTTTATACGTACATGTATATAGCACATATACATGTATTATATGTATATTATACACAACAGAGGTTTAATTATATCGACGACATGTAGCGTGTAAATCGTTGCTCGCGCTCAGCCCCGTTGTTAAATTAAGCGAAACGAGATATCGTCCGCATAGGATATTGCTGCTTCTTACGAATCGCGTCGTTCTGCTTATCGATCATATTAAACTTTTACAGTAAATTTTTACGCATAAGGAGGAGTAATTTAACAGGAAGAAACTCAACAATTGCCTTATAAAAGAGATATGTTATTTTAAAACGTTACACATTATAAAAAAATATTATATATATAAGATCGTTGCATAATTTCTGTATTTTCGTATTATTATTAATTATTCGTATTAATAGCAGCCATGACTTCGTTAAAATAAACAAAATTTAAATTTTAAAAAAAGATTTTAAAATCTCTGCTTTCAAAAAGTTACTTTTTTTAATTTTTATAGGTTTGATAATAATTATATATAGAAAACTATGATTTGGATAAAATGGAAATTCTTTTATTTTGTGGGCTCGTCACGTGTTTAAAAAATTTGTAAGAATTTTTACTTCCTAACGTGAAACTTTGAAGCTTTTTCTACAAAATCGTTTTTAAAAATTGTTTCTAAAATTTTTTGTTACTGAATTATTTTATTGAATATTGTTATGAATTATATAAAAGGATCATTTTGACTCTCTTCATATTTTTTTTTAAATCACATAGTAAGTTAAAAAACAGATTCTTAAAGCTGAAACTTTTCTCTATGAATGATATCTATAAATAAATATATTTGCAAAGTTCTGGTGGTTTAAATTTTATCCAGAAATACGAAATTATGTAACGATCTATTTCACGAAAATAATACATAGATTCCCAGCAAACACCTGCAACTAATAGTAATTATTAGTTAGAATTTCTCATTCACTAATATAATTGTAATATATAAGCACGTGTTATATTACAATTATACTATTGAATGGGAAATTATAACTAACAGTTATGTTACTGCCAGTTGGTGTTGCTAGGTCGCAAGCGTTTCGGATCGGATAAAACAATACTAGACAAATAGTCGACACAAAATTGCTCTTGATGGAACAATTGTATGGAGATATAGGACGTTTTTGCTATAAAACTGCGCCATCGTATTCACGTTTCAATAGTTTGTGGAGCCATCACGGCGAAACAGCAAAAGCAAAACGACGCTTTTCGTGCTATCGTACGCAGTGACGCGGATTTCGAGTGCCACGTTATCGTCATCGAATCGTTTTGCCAGCGCGGCTCAGGGCAAGGTTTGCGTGTAAATTCCACTGTGCCATTGTTTGTAAAGCATTACAATGATCAACCCGGGTTGACCGGTCGATTAACGCGGACAGGCGAAAACGAGAAAACCAAGTAGAAACGGAGTAATTAGGTATGCTCGTGTGCGTATCTCTTTCTACAACGGTGGCGAATTAATTAATTAGATTAACTGATTAGGTGAAGCGTAAGTTCAAGTGCCAAATTTTTAGCTAATCCTTAAAGCGTAAACAAGCACGCTGTGAAGCGAACGTATACGCTGAATAGGAATGTAATTAACGTGATGGAGATCAACGGCGCGGCAGTAACACATAGAATCGATTACGAATTAATTCGTTACGAAGATCGAGGAAAATCTGCAAAATAACTCTGCAAATTATTCGAATTGTTGTAGTTTTTTGTCGATTCATTTCGCTGTTAATTTATTAAATCGTGTCCTGAAAAAGATAACAAATGTTCCTTATCTCTTTGCCGATAAGTTTCTTGAAATAAAAAAAAATATGACACAATGAAATAAATAATTTAATGTCCGACAAATATATTATATATAACATTGATTTGACAAAGAGCAACATAAAATATATATTGTAGATAATGTTAAAGTATAAAACTAAAATATAATTTTTTTCTTTAATAGTAAATAAATTTTTTTAATTGCCTTATGCTCTCAAATATTGAATTGAATGCTTTTAATATATACATTTACTGCGTAAAATCGTGAATGAGAGAGGAAACAAAATTTTGAGTTTGAGTTGAGCGAATATTACATATTTTACATTAAAATTCAACGGACAAATGAGATGGAGAAAAAAATATATAAATATGTGTAAAGAATGGAAAAAAAAAATATATATATATATAAAAGAGAACAGAGATAAGAAAAAACGCGTCACAGCCAACTGAATTTAAAAATGAATTTTTACAAAAGTAAAAGTGCACACAGTTATTTCCGGCAAGCAGTACTCGTTTCCTTCCTTTTTGAATCCTCGCTCAGCTAACTCACCACGCGCGATTTCACAGGAAACTGCGTTGTCCTATCAAAAGAAGAGAAAATGATTTTTAAAAAAATGACAAAGGAAACGAGAATTCGCGTTAGGTGGTTAGTAAAAAAACAGCGAGATTAAAATATAATTTCTAAATTACCGCAAAAAATAAATAATAATAAACAAATAAGTAAATAAATAAAAGCGAAATTATTAAGCACATGTACCACTAAACATAAACTATATATATTTAAACTATTGAATGCTAAAGTCATATTCGTAATAATGAATAAAAGAAAATGGTTAATAATATCGATTAACTGAATATTAAAACTAGCCTGTAATCAATAGCGAAGTAGTTATACTCTGACAGTAATTATAGGGGTGATTCAAAGGTAGTTTATTAGCAGTTAGGGACAAACTTTATCGAGATCACTTTCTCTCTAAACTAACAATGGAAAAAAAAAGATAAAGTTATAACTTAATTATCTCTCGATGCTAACCTATTGAATTTAAAGGACATTAAAAGCCGCGCTAATGCGATTTCAGAAAAACCGAACCTATGTAGAGCGCGATCTAACTTTCTTCATTACCTATATCTTTATTCCTTATGTACTTTAAAAAGAACGAAATCGCCTCGTATTGTCCATCGTTATACCCAGTCATTAAGATCGACAATTAAGGTGTGCGTTATCGATCGCCATCGAGAATGCGAGGAGAGAAGAGCGAAAATAAACAAAAAATGTTACTGTTTCCATAGACCCTGGTGGGACGATGCAATTGAACTGAACTCACCCGATCTCACTTGACATTTAATTATGCCTCCGATAACAGCCTGGTCTGATAATAGTAAATCCATACCGGAGGAGATATAAGAGAGCGTAAATAAAAATTTGTTATATTTCTACGCTGGGCTCCTTTTCGAGGCAACGTTGATCGATATGAGAATCCCTGTTAACTGGTGAGCACTGTAATCGCCGCATTGTAATATTATTAATATTATTACGTTATTATGAAATTGTTGAAATAAATGAAATGAAAATATACGTTTTCCATTTTTTCCTCTTTTCTTTCGGCTATGCACGTATAGTTTATTTGTTGCAACAAATTCTTATCGGTGATTTGAGAGAACAACGTTATTCCTCTCAATGCTTCATTTGTGCAAAGTTGCAATTCAGAACATTGATGCTGGAAAGTGCAATCGTGATATCAGTCAAAACAGAAACGTGAAGGTATAAAATTTCATGAGCTTTATTGATGCATTATTTCATTATAAAAAGGAATACTTAACTTTTATGTTAAATTTCTCTTTTACCTACCAACATACAGTAATGCACGAATATATAATCACTATGTTATTTATCATGCATAATAAAGTACAAACTTTTCGATTCAACAATTTTCGGTTTTTTGTTTTATGCGCAAAGTGAACTATAATACATATTCGCTGATACGATCGTCTTCCTTTCCGCAGTAGATAAGACACATATACACGGGCTGAAACGGTATGATGTCGTTTATTGTTATTGTTTGTGTTAAATCGCATCGAATAAATCACACGAAACTTATGACGAGAGGGATGGAACAAAACGGAATATGACAGTGTGCTTGGTTTCTAAATTTTAATTATTGTATTTCTTTCCAGGAAGACACGACATGCGCTATCAATAAGTAACGGTATTATATAACGGTATTATAAAACATTGTCAATAAATCTGGATGTACATAAACTTTTCTTTAACACACTACATTGCAACTTGAACTTTGTTTTAAATATAAAATTTGTAAATAAAATTTTCTTGATCGATTTACAAAAGATGAAAGAAAAATCTACGATGAGTACATTAAATTTCTTTTAAAAATATCGTAAACTTGTATTTCACGCATCTAAAGTTGCTAAGATTGACGCAAATAATTATAAACAAGAACAATTTTCCATTCTAGGATTCTGCGAATTTCTTATTCTGTCAAGCATTTTCAAGTAAGTCTAAAATTATTTTATTATTTGCTTAATAAACATAACGATCGGTTTATGTCATAACATATTTAAATGCGTTTGAAGAAACTGTTGCAACATCTGTAACATTAACATTAACATCGTTAAACAGGATAACTATTAAGTGTGCCTTATTATATTAAAAAATTCTGTGAGGCTGATTAATTAACAATTGACATAACCTAATAAATCATCATAACATTTGACGAATTATAAAATTAAAAAGAAATTTATAAATACAAAATTTTCAAATTTAATAGATTAAGGTGATATTGCAGCTGCATAAAATTAGAAAGAAATATGAAAAATAATAAATATTTTTGGTTGTTTCACTACTCGCAACAAAATCCTCGATATCCAACAGTCGACTGCAATTTTCTTCCGAACTGAACGTTCTTTATTAAAGAAGACTTGACTGTTTAACAGTCTCTCTGTACAATATATACGGCAAGCATAGCTACGATGTTCTATTAACGCACGACGTTCTTGTGTTTCACGAAAAATCATGCTTCCTAATACGCGCATAATTATTAACGCAACATATAGCCCTCATATTCTCATCCCGCATTTAATTAAGCATGGTTATTTGTTGTTAATTTAATCATTTTTTTCTCATTAAAACACAATTTAAAAAAAATTATATCTATACACATAAATATCTTCAACAAATAACAATAAATTGATAATATAAAAACCGTTTAACTTACGTATTTATAAAGTGAGAGATACTTGTTTATTTAGTTAAAAAAGAAACAACAGCAAAAAGGGAAAATGATGTCTACATATTTTAAATAATGCATTAAGCAATATTTTGTTCTGTTTATACAGATATTTTCGTTAAATGCGAGACATGAAAGCATGACCTATATTTTTAGAAAGGCCAAAAAAACAGGTCAAGATACAATTTTCATTTGCATTCATTAAAGATACAATTAATTTTCTTGTTAGATAGATTTTGAAGTACACTTTGTGTATACTTTAAAAATTCTTGTTAAGAATATCTTGATCTGCATTGGCCTTCCGAGTCTCCTGGAGATATCGATACGAACATATTGCTCATAATTTATAACGTCTCGTGCTCGTGTAAAATTCGTTATTACGAGCTCGTTCGTATCTGACGAGCGTGTCAAGACCGTCGCAGTTCTATCGATATTTATAATCAATGCCACGACGAGTATCAAATGCGAAATCGACAAAATTACGACGTGACGACTTGCACAATTATTATCAAAATTATTTCAAATTTATATCTAAAACATTATCGCGATTGACTCTGCGTGACCATCCACGTATGGATGCGTAAAGAACGTTTCGATCTTATCTTACGTGGAGACTTATAATCTTTGATATCGAGAATTTGATCGATTTGGTTGAAGCTGATCACTAAAATTATGATCGAGAGATTAAATACAGGACTATTTTTCTTCCACACGTTTAACACTAACGTATATAGACGTCAAACGCGAATATTTGGCGTATAGTTACCTAAAATAGAGAAACTATACTAAATGTATTAATAAATGGTGATAAAATTAAATTCTAGAAAAATACGCGACGATTTACATAATTTTTAATGTTAAACGTGAATTCCTGTAACTCTGACAAGGGGAGAGACTCACATAAGTTATTTCACGGATTTTGAGCTTATTTTTCAGCTTTTGCGTAGTTATTCTGGAGCAAAAAATAATTCCTGTAAAGCAGTAAATTGCATCTCTGCGTATTTTTCGAGAAAATCGTGATTTTAGATCACGACGACGGATCGCTTTCAAACTTGGGGGAATCCCAGTATTCCATTATTTCCATCTTTGTATTTCCATTCCGTATTTCCATTAAAAGCGATCCGTGAAGAGGTGCAATTTACTGCTTTATAGAGACTATTTTTGCTGCTCTAGAATAACCTTACAAAAAGCTGATCAAAATCCGAAAAATACTTATGTGAGTCTCTCCTTGTGAGTTACTTTACGATAAATAATATTTTCGTTTTATATACTTTCCTAACTTATTGTTAGACTATTGGATTATTTGTTTTCTAATTAAGAGATATCGATAAGTTGACTAAACGGGTTTGTGCGTACCATCATTATATTAATATTACAGTAATTTTGCCAAAGTACTATAAACTAATTCCTTCTAGATACGATATGTAATGCTACACAAGCGGATTTCATCGTTTAACATTAATTGTGTTATATAGTAATTACACGGTTAAAGAAGCAATCATAAGTATTTCTAATAATACATACAATTACAAAATGTAATAGTGAAATAGTACGTTTTAAGTTAGAAATAAATTAAATTAAATTTTTTAAATAAAAATTTATCCAATACGTAATTATTAAAATTCTTTGTAATATAAAATCTGAGCAAACTTTTCAAACTTTAAGCAAGTTTCTGATTTAAAAAGTTTTGTAAATAGAATAATAAAATTAAAGAGAAATGCCTTTGTAGCTAATAAAATACTATTTTGTAAAAATTATAAAGTTGGCAATTAATCTCCTACAATATGATTTCTCGCATTTAAAAACTTTAAAAATACCTATTTCTTCGATAAAATGAAGAATGAGAACCATTCGATAATCGTTTCATAAATCTTTTGTCTAAGCGTGTCGCAATGGAGCTACCGGAAGTTAATGACGGGGAAGACAATAATCGCAGAGGCATCCATGATTAACACTAGTGGAATTATTATCTACATAATGTATGCCATTTCGATCGCTCAAGTTTCGTCATTGGGAGAGCTTATAAATCGGATTCTACAATCTTACAATTACACAAAACCAAAAATATGCGCACAATGGCAGAAGATTGTATCGAGACTTTCGTCAAATAAATTTGTACTTCGCAGGGAATTTCATAAAAATCTGTAGGTATAAAAAATAATTGCATGTTGAACAGCCACTTGAGTTGTAAGCGTTTTACGCTTACTATTGAAATGACAAAATTATTCACTTGGCGTTATGAAGTCGATTTCAAAGAAGTCGACGAAAAAGACGAAATGAGAACGGTCGCGTAATAATGGCTATTATTTGTGATTGCGCTTCGTTGGGGCAAATTGGATTATTTCCCGCGGTAAGTTTCTATTATATAATCCTGGTCCACATACTCGAAAATATGAGGTGCGTCCATTAGGATCCCGACGGTACCCGCGGTCGTTACTATAAAGAATATATAAAGTTGCAGTCGATCGATCACCATTGCGACGTATTTCCAATCTTCCCTTGTCTGAAAAACAATATTTTATTAAAAAAACAATTATATATTGCTTAAAAGTATTATTTATGCGAAAAGATTGTGAGGGTCTTTACCTGTATATACAAGTCTTCGTTCCTGAGATGCTCCGCTATGAACTCTACAGCCTCGGTAGCCTTGCTGGCTTCGGGGCTGAGCAACACTGAGTCCGAACTTTCGGATCCTCTTCTATCACCCATGCCTTCCCCTGCTCCAGCACCGCTAGAACTGCTCGTGGTGTGATGAACCTTACGATTAATCTTGCAATTTGGATGGTGCAGATCAGATAGTTCCATCACCTCCATTTTCGATTTTGCCAGAGAGGCTGGCAGATGCTTCGGCACCTCGGTCGGACTTCCCGAGTATGTGGAAGCTGGCAGTGTTACGTTTGGTATCTCCATCATCCATCTGATGAAATAATACCCGTTTATTCCATGTAATTGTCATTCGATAGAAACAAATTGAAATGACAATGCTTCGGCAGCATATGTAATTTAAATCTATATTATTTATATATATATCAGTTTGGTCTTGGGTGGCGTCGTTAATGTCAGGTCAAGGTCATATCGATTTTTTTAAACACCTACTTTTGATATTCCAGAATCTAATAGTTGGTATCGACCAATGGAAAAACCTCTTGTTCAGGATTATGTCCTGAATAACATTCGTTATAATCAAGATCATTTACAAAGATTATTTAAAGATTATTTATATTATTCCTCTTATGTTTACTTTTGCATTGAAAAGTCATTATTATGTAAAACGAAAATAAGAGAAACAATTTCTAATGACTTTGATTTTAACGAATATTATCCAGGATATTATTATCCAAACTTCCTGAATAACATTGAAGAAGTTTTAGCCATCGGTCAAACACTGCGTAATACTAATGCCGGCAGTACTGTAACTTTCGAGCTTTATAACTCGAAAAGTACTCAATGAAAAATAACTTTATTATTATGTTTTGAAAAGCTCTTGACACCAGCTATTAGATTCTGGAATCAGAAATAGGATTTGCTATTTAAAAAAATCGATATGACCTTAATCTAACCTTGGCGACGCCACCTAAGGTCAGACTAATCAGATCAATGAATAGATCATTTAAAACCCTACAACTTTTGTAGGAAACATTTCTTTCGAAAATGCTTAGTTTTTGAGATATTTTACTGGTCCAGGACTTTTTACTCACCTTGTAGTATAAAATATATTATATATATAAAAACTATTTAAATGTATTCTACAGACCTTGAAATTGACCCATAATTTTTTTCATATTGATTGAATTTTTTAAATAAAAATGTCATGTTTAAACATAATTATTCTGGATGTGAGCCACCCAGTGTGTCAAAAAGCGATCGAAAAAAGAGGTGTGTCAACGAAGGGTTAATTATATATATTATTAATATATATATATTAGTGTTGGAATTAATTCGTAGCGTTTTTAATGAAAGAATGTTATTTATTTCACATGAGCATTAAAAAATACATTAATGAAAGTACTTCCCATCACTTGTAAAACGTTACGAATTAATTCCAACACCTAATATATATATATAAAAGTTATAATTAAAATTAAATTATGTACATAAATTATAATAAGATGTCAGATTACTGGTATCTATTTTATACTTTGATTTTAAACGTCATAAAATTTGTCATCATTGTTTGGATTACAATTATTTACTTAAACTAAAAATTCACATAAAGATATTATAGGCCAAGATCTATCGTACCAATTATGGCCTTTTTTTTATTCTTTTTGATTAATAATATCTCACAAAAAGAAATTCTTACCTCAACCGCGTCTTTTTTGGTCGTTTCATAAACAAGATCGCTGGCAGATATTTAAGGAAGATCTTGCGTATGAGCTGAGGCATTCTGTGGGTCCTTGGCCCGCGGAAGTTCCAATTAATGATGATCACAGTTACGAGGATACTGACAGTATTCATGATAAAAGTGAAGAGCAGATATTTGGCTATCAATGGCAGCACTAGCGAAGTCGGTGGTAAAATTTTGCTGACTAACAGGAGGAACACGACCAATGATAGAAGAATGCTAATGCCCAGAGTGACTTTCTCACCAGCCTCCGCTGGAAGGTAGAAAACGAGTACGCAGAGAAAAGAGATCAGAACTGTCGGCAGTATCAAGTTCACTGTGTAGAAGAGAGTCTTCCTGCAGAAACAATAGGAATGTTTATGTGACTTATTGTCAGTATAGGATTATGTAATTACAGTTTTGCATTAATATAATTATGAAATACTAATTACAGAAGCTAGTATCAATTCCAAAATTGACAGAGATTAGGAGTAAAATACGCACCTGCGGATAATTATGTAGAAAGTGATGTCTGTCTCCGTGGGAAAATCACCTTTGTAAACATTGAGATATGCCGGCACGTTAATAATGCGGCTCTTCCAATAGTCGGACAGATCGACGAAGTTCTTATCATTGTAGAGCGCGAGAGAGACCTGGTCACCGTTGAAGGTCCATGAACCGAATTTCATAATGCATGTTTGCTGATCGAAGGGAAAATATGTTACATCTATTGTGCATGAGCTCTGATAAATTGCTGGCGGTACCCAGAGCACCTCGCCGTTCGGATATATCAGCACGTTACTTTTATAACGAACTTCATAGTTGCCGTCAGCGCTATAAACGAAGAAAATATAATTTTTATAAGTATAATTATTAAAAATGTAAATTAAAAATTATTAATTAAAAGGGAAGAAAAATTTTAACTCTCAGTCGCTGATACATCTTTAACCAAAAAATTGAAAAATAAACAATTGTTTTTATATTCATTTGTGTTTAATTAACAATTTTGGAATAATTATACTTTTAAAATAATCTATTTCAAATATCAATATTAATGTATTGAATATATATCTGAATTATTTTAGAAATTTTAATATATATTAATGTAAAAATATATATAATATATATAATGTAAACAATTGAATTATGCACACACACAGAAAGAATGATTCTAAAAAATTTAGTTAGACACAAATCTGAAATTTAATAATTTTGTTAGAATATCAAAATAATTACATAGAATGCTCAAGCTGATTGCTAGAATATTATTTTTTGCAACATTGCTCTTCATGCTAAAGCTTTTTACATAATCATTTTCATAGTTCAACAGAATTATTTTCAGATCTGTATCTACTTAAATTTTCTAGATTTCTATCTACTTAAATTTTCATAAACGTTAATAAAACTAACGTTTTTTTCTGTATATTACGATTAATATATTTTTTTAATTTAGTAAAGTAGATAAATAACTGTCTTGATATTCATACTTATTGAATAAGACTATATCTGGTTTCCACACTTTGTCGGGTGGTAATCTGAGGACACCGATACCGCCGTAATCTGCTTCATCCCATTGTAATTGATAGTCCATCCATACGAATCTCAACCATACATTCGATTTCATAATCTGATTCTTTTCATTCTGAAAAATTGAAAGAACTTGATATGACCGAAACATTTTTTTTTTCACATTTCGTTATATCTTTGAAACTTATAATTTCTGTCATCATCTGACAAATTTGCGCGAACATGAAACAAAACAAGAAAATCTCACCACATTGATCAGTTGCACGAAGGCGAGGCCAAACCTCACGTGCACTTTCTCCGTCATATTTTGCACTGGTCGGATGAGCTTATTGTATCCTCTGAACAAGTCTCGTACCAATCTCTCTTCATCTTCGGAGCACAAACCTGCAAATAAGACGATTAACCCGATTAACGGAAACGTCCGATCGATGGATTCCTGAATCGCGTGAGATAAATTGCCCAAACTAAAAATTCGCACGCTGCTTCGTCACGCATTCTACTTTTTTCGCTTTCTCTAGGATATCAAAAAATATTAGTTTACTCCTATATCCGAACACTAAACTTTTTCTAAGGCGCACGAATTTTTCAAGCTTCATTTTGTCGCTCCGAAAACGGGCCTTACCGACGCACAGAATCGCCGAGATCAGGAATAGCCGCACGAGACGCAGGCAAAAATACATTTTGGGCGGGTTCGTTGTGGGGTTGGTTGTGGTCCCACCCGAACGCTCGAACGCGCCGCGAGCACAGCCGCCACCACCGTCGTACCTTCACTGCCACCACCACCGATCAATATAGAAGCGCAGACGCTGGCGAATAATTGCATTTCCTTCCTTGCAACCCGACAGACCGAACCCACCCTTGTCGAGTAGTTGAGATCCTCGTCATCATATATTCTCACAATCTTCGAAGTTCCATTGTTAAAGACACCATTGAAATTCCCGTACGATCACTCAACGCAAAGGGATGTTGTCAAGGGGAAGGAAAACACCATCGGACGTAGCGAGATTTTCAACGCGTCAGAGTGAACTGAGCTACCCTCGAGAGGTTGGCAACTAGGGGATGGTTGGCGGTTCTTGCAACGAATGCGCTGCTTTACCGAGGGATTCTGGACAAGTCGTGGAGAGTAGAGTTTTATAGAGAGGAATTGATAAAGCCAACGTTGATTTTTGGATTTTGATAATAAAGAAAAAATTTTATAGAAAACTCTTCTTTTGAAAGAAATAATTAAATTAAAAATATCGCAAGAGAGAAAGGAAGTATTTTGCAAAATAATTTATATTTATTCGAAAAAATAGAAAGTAGAATAAACATTAATTAAATCGTCTATAATATATTTAATAATTATTATGAATAACATATATTAATGTATAATTCAGTATTGTTCTTATTTAATTACAAAATGTGTGCCAACAAAAATGTACTCGGACAACATACATTACCGAATTTGCGCATAATTATTACATTAATGCATTAATTAATACATTTAATAATTTATATGTTTTTCACATTATAAAGATATCTAACTTTATATAAAATAATTCTAAAACAGTTATGTGCATGGATTTTTTACAAAATCTTCTTTGAGATTTAATTATTAAAATTTTCTACATTTTATATTGCGTATAAATACCTTTGGTTATGTACTTTGGAACTTGTTTAGAGAAAGCTCTGCTAAAGCTGCAATTATGGATTATCTCATTTCCTAACTTTTCAGTGACATACGCGAATAGGCCATGTTGCAGCGAAACAGCAATATTAAGCACAAGTTCAAAATTGTTTAGAAAACACGCGCCTATATTCGAGAAAGTTTCTTTACGTATTATCCTTCATTATTATGCTAACGTAAATGCACAACGCAATATCCATCATATAACATATAATTATGTATTATCGTGAAATATAATATTATCAGTGTTTTCCGTAAGAAATTTAGAGGTCTCGAGCCGCGGCTTTTGCTGAGTTTTCCAAATTGAATTTTAAATTTATCGTCATTTACATTTCTATTAGCTCGTTACCCATGCATTACCTTTTCATAGAACGCGATAATCGGATGGAACCTGACGCAGAGGCCACAGTAGTGATTTTATAATCTCAAAGAGATTTTACGTAAAATGTTTAAATAATCTACTCGTGTTTTATTGAGTTTATTAAAAAATTTTATACGATCTTTTTAATTTATTTCTTAATTATAATATACTTATTTTTATAATTTGCAATACTTTTGGCTTATGTTACCTTTGTAATAATATATTGCAAATGACAATTAATCTTAGTGCATTAGCTTTCCCCTGGTAATTGTCCACTGCCCAAAATTAGGTAAACATCTTTGCAAGTCATGCTAGTACTGACTAGCTGGCAACACTATGCCTGCTAAGTTTGACCATTAGGATGCAACAACATGCTGCGGTAAACGCTGCTATTGGAACACCATTGGCAAGAACATACGGAACAGGATCGGTACGACGTTACTGTACAGCAAGCTGGTACTTTGAAGACATTGCTGATGTAAGTTAATATTAGCGGATATTGGCTTGAATTAATGGTAAGGAGAGATACGTATTGTTTCTCTCAAGATTCTAACACATATATAGGGTAAAGTATACAGTGATTGATCATTTGTCTATGTATTAAAATCCAAGTCAAATTAATAGCTAATTTCACAACATAGTAACAACTGATCTTTACTAACTTCAAATAAAATATTCAATTTACAGTCCGTTTTTTTACTTTTCTGTCCGTAAATTGAACTCACAAGAAAAACTGTAGTATATAATTAAGAAATACTTAACAGTTCAATTAAACGTACATATTTAAATAGGTAAATTATATTATTATTAAACATTTAATGATATAACTTTTGTCATATATAGTTAATATACCGTTATAAATATACCTACATATTAATTGTTTTCATTCGTGCGATAATTACGAAAATGAAAGGATAATTAATAACTGTAATTGAAAAAATCCATTTTTTACGGTTATGGTATTCATTCATTGTAATTCACATATTATTCACTAAATAATTATTCCTTATAAACAAAATTACTATTTTAAGTACCTTACCTTTATGAACGACATCTTCGGGACATTTTTTTATTCAATAACTGTAAAACTTGTGATCAATAACTATCATTTTCTAAATAAAAATTTCTACTATCAGAAAAAATGAAAAACATGGTCCTATTCAAAGTTTTTTATATTTGAAATATTCTTTGAATCTTATTTAACGTTTGCTTTGCATCAAATTCAAAATTCAAATAACTTTAATAGTGATTACAGTAATTATATTAAATTTTAGCACTTAAGTGGTCAATCATTGTACACTTCACCCTATATTGGATTATAATACTCCATTATATTTGTATATAATTTTGCGAATTATGTAAAATTATTAATGTTAGATATTAATTATTTTTGGCATTATGTTGCGGTTTGGTTTTACTTTAGTTAATTTTAATTAATCCTTTCAGACCCTGCGCGCGTACATTATAATATATTGTACATCAATCTTGAAGACATCATTTTTCGAAATTATTTAATTCTATCGACATCATTAGAGATTTGATGTACATTATATAGTATAATTATATAGTATAATTTATATATGTTGAAAATAGAATCAAAATTTTGAAAAAATTAATTGTTTAGTATGAATTATTTATTAAAGTGCATATGAATTGAATAAAAAATTTGTTTAACATGATTCCTATAAAATCAGGTCCGAAGGTGTTAATAGTGGAACGCCACAGTGGAATAATTTCCTGAATATTAGTTAGTCATGGAATAGTACTGTGCCTCTATTGTTGGTCACTATTGGAACAGTTTGACAATATAACTGGCAGTTTCTCGATAGATTTTTATGGTACAGAAGTATCGTAAAATGCACCATATCGAGTATATATCGGCAACTGCAGACTGGTTTAACGGCGTCGTACGAATCACGTCAGGAGCAATCAACGGCGGCTCAGTTGACCAGAAACAATAACTCCGGAAACTCCAAATAGACGGATCGAGTAATAACGGTACGCTCAGTAAAATAACGGCGAGCGAAATCCGTGGTGTATCGCACCTCGCACAGGAAACAAAGCCGCCGTTCGTCTGCATGCATTGGGAATGGGCCGCATGCATGCGCGCTGGTCCACCGCAAAGCTACACGCGCATGCGACTGTGTATGTATGCATCGGTACGCGTTATTGTTTGATCAAGCGACGCCGACGCCCGCGTGCAACTGCATCGAAGTAGACCATGTATGACGAAGCACACAACTTGGCCTGCGCTCACTGTGCAATGAAACTGCACGCAGCGTTCGCTTTTTTTAGGAAAATATTTGCAGTCGCAGACATGGTTCGCTTTCTCTGCCTCGTGCGCGCGTTCATCGCGCGGAGAACTCTTCAAAGACTAGCTATTCGCGTTTAAAACGTGGGGTAAAACAAATTTCAAAACTCGGTGTAGCTCGACCGATGAATTATTTGTTTTTGTACATTTTGTTTAACTGAGTATATTGTCAACGCTCTGTCATAGGATTTGTTTTGTTCGACGCGAATAACATTTCAAGAAAGAAAAAAATAACAGCGTAAATAACGAATGTAAATTTAAATATGTAACTACGTCATAATTCGTTAAAAACTATTACTTATATATTTTTCACGTCCGGCACAGCTTAGAAAAATAACGCGATATTGATTACATTACATCTATCATTCGTCTATCATTCGTAGAGGAAAAAATGATAATGTCGACAAATTCGTTTTTTTATTTGTAATTTCTCATTTTTACACACGAATATTCTGTTTTGTCTCATATTGGCTTCTTTTGAATTTTTGTCTTATTTTTTAATTCAAATCAATAATATTGTAAATGATAATTTATTTATACATGTTTAATATAAAACATAAATTTGAAATAGTTAAGAATTCACAAAATGAGAAAAATTATTTAAATAAAAAAAGACATAATTGACTATCTAATTGTGATGATAAAGAAGACCTTTCTTCCTATATTTTTACAGAGTTTAGTTTCTTCAGGTCTATTTGATCTGTTTTCCTTGAAGTTCAAATAACTTGAATTCATAGAAAATTCTGAATGTATTGAGATATTATTAAAGATTCAAAAGTTTCTTTTCATGAATACGTTCTCCTAGCAATATTCTTGCGTTGATCTTGTCCTCGTGAATGTTTACCACGAGCACTTCCTTTCCACTCTGTAGATATCTCTATAGACTTTTTAAAATCATTTCAAAATCATAACCACAAAGATTTTTTAACGAAAAGCACAACTTTGCAATGTTTTTTTATTAAAAATTTCAGGACTTATTACATTACTCACTTGTTAGGGGACCCAATATAGAAATTGGCAAAATTTACATTTAATTGTGTCTCGTCGAAAATATAATTATTCGAGATTACTTTATCTTCTCAAAATATCTTAAGAATTTATTTAGAGTACAAACTTGTTATTCTTACGAATTCGAAATTACGTTAAACTTAGAGCATTGAAAGTCATACGAAAAAACTTTTACATATCTTGTAACAAACAAACATCACTTGTCAACAAAAAGATCGCATCAGTCGTGATAACAATTGTCTCAAAACTTTAATATCTATCTAGAAACAACTCAAAAACCTTTTGCAAGAGACAGTGTTAATTATAGAATTTTAAGTTTGGCCCACATTATTTTTTCCTCTAATTTATACACTTGAGATTTTTACAAAATTAAAAATATTCATTGTTTAATCATGGATATATTATCTTGTTTAATTCTTTAATTAAAATGATATATAACAAATTTATTTTCACTTGAAAAAGTACAATCCTTTTCATAGGATCATTATCCTGCATTACTGTGGACCACTTCTCGGTACTAGCAACTCTTTTTTTAATTTAATGGATACACATAGTCATGCCGGTGCATCCGTTTTTTTAAAGTCGTACATTTAAAGCGGCCACACACAGTCGTTGGCTGAAAGCCATCCGTTCGTCCTCAGTATGGAAGTAAAAATTTTTACTTGCGCAAAGACGCGCGTTTCACAGCGCGTGCGATTTCATAAAATCTCTTGCGCCATCGCTCATTGCGTAACCATAGAAATTCAGTGGCGATAAAACGCGTCGGTTTTATCACTCGTAATGTAGAAAAATGCATATAAACTACAGGCGTGTCGAGGTCGTAAAAAGCATGTCTATATTAAGGTGTCGCGGCTGCAGCAAGGCTCCTGCCTGTACGTAAGTTACGATCGGATCGATTATCTCGATAGACATATAAATCGATGAGATTAGAATTTTATTACGGAAAAAATCGAAACGCTCTAGGTATTTACTTTGATAATTCTATTTTTTTCTCTCTGCTTACAGATCTCTCATATAAGATCTTATATTCTTATCGGATATTATCGAGTAAATTCGATAATTTTTATATACATAATAAAGCTTTCATAATAAAATATCATATTTTAATATGAATATAAATTAGTAATCTTGCTTTATATTTTCAAAAATTAATTTACATACTTCAAAATGTATAATAATTATTTAATAGTTGATTATAATACATACCTAAGTAATAATACATACCTAAAATATGAAAAAAAATTACACAAATTTTTGTTAAAATTATTTACTTAAGATTTGAAAGTTTGAAAAATGAGATAAATCCAACAACTCTAATTGATAACACATTTATATATATAGATAATTATAATATATTATTTTTATATAGAAATGCAGATTATGTAGATTATCTATCAACGAGATTAACTTTTGCATTCAGGGTAGCGCATGCGACAATGAAACCTGCAAAATCTAATGAAAAATCTTATTTGTTTCATGGAGACAAAGAAGACTTCAATAGAACTAATTAATGCACCTTTTGTCAAGTTCGCATTCGTCCACAGCCATTGTGCTACTCTTAAGTACTTAAATGGGTTTCCATGAAATTGAGTACATTTGACAATTCATTCGGTTAACTTATTTTTTTATTACGATCTGCGAGGAGGATCGCATTGTTATGACGCGCGTGCGTGATCAGCGCCGGATAAAACCTCTCCCTTTGTTTCATAAAATATGTCTGAATGTGGTCGTTGAAACCGAAATTTTGTGAGAGATAACGTCTTTGCTTAATTACTTCATTAAAATATAGAGCGTATGTTATATCTTTTAAAACTGTATTCCAGAAAAAAACAAGTACAAAGAAAGTCAAGAAATTTGCGCAGAAAATACAGAGCTGTAATACAAAAGTGAAACAATGCGTTTCGAAAATTAATTTTTCTGAAATTATATAAACCATATGTACATATTTCAAATAAATATATATGGAATATTTATGACATTTATATCTATAGTTTTCCGTGTCAATGATTTTTTTTTCAAGAATTCTATACTTTTGGGATTACTGTACATTTCTTGAAAGATTTATTTATTATAGAAATTAAAATTTTAATAAAGAGAACATGATTATTTTTTAAGTGCTCGCTGTTCTTCTTTTCTAACTTTAGAATTATTCAAGATATTCAAGATATTTTGTGCATCTATCATCCTGAAAATTGAAGTGTAAGCTCCGTTGAAGTTCTATCTTGTGGACACAATAAGCTCGATATTGGTGTTAAACTTAAGGATTAAGCAGATAACGAGCGGGGTTACTGTCAATCTTCATGTAAATTGCAGACAAATGATCACTTCAGCATATGTCCAGTCCACCCCTTTGTCTTCATGAATATCGTTCACCTATCGATCTCGCGCCGGTCAATATCTCGAGGTTCTCAATTAACCACCAAGCTGCCGATCCAGTGTTCCCGTAGCAAACGCCTTAATCCTTCCGCATCCAGCTAGACACGTACATTGGCTTGTCGGTTGATCAAACCGACTCTATTAATCGGCTCCAGTAAACTTCAATGCAAATCAAAGCTTTTGACAAAGCTGCGCGCAAATTCCTGTCATAGTACAACAATAATCCGTCAAGACATTCTTTATTGTTAAACAACTTAATTTTCCCAAATACAAGTATACTTATTTTATTATGCACTTATATATATCACACTTATATTCTGTGTTAAAAATAAAATAAAATTTAATTATCATTGTCATATCTTACACAATGGTAGTAATACAAATTCTTTCCATAATAATAATTTGTAAGCCAGATTTTCAATAAAATGGTAAATAAAGATATATGTTAAAGTATCATATTTTTCTTCTGTATATTCATTTAGCAATAGTACAATAAAATGTACTATTTGTAATAATTACAAATAATTAAAAAAGAGCAAATACGAGTCGCATACGGATGTCGAAGTATAAAAATAAATGTAACGTAATAGAAATTTAGTCGTACATACATAATGTCATTAAAGTATCATAATGGTAAATTTTTATTATGTTATGTTTATTTTATACCTCGACATCCGTGTGCGACTATATTTGCCGTTTAGTTGTCATTTTTGCAAGTTTGAATTTGTAAAAATAATTACTTAGAGAAATAAGGTCTTTTTAAATGATTGTGCTTATCAGATACGATGATCATAACAGTATAAAGAAGAATTCATAATAATAGTTAAAGATTAAATAGATATTATTATAGGGTAATAAATACTAGAATAAATTTTGAAATTTGAAATTTTTATTAGAATGAATTTTTTAATTTTTTGCAATGCATTTAAAACATATTGAAACATTATTGTAATAATTATATACTAAATAATACGCTTCTATTTCAGCACACAGATTAAATTATCTGACAATATTCTTTAATTGATTATATAATCATGCATTCACTTTATAATTAGCAATTTAAAAATAATAAATTAAAATATTAAAATTGTCAATCGCTTTGATGTTAAATATTAAAGGCTTTTAATGTATAAAGCTACAATTTGAAAAGTAATAATTCAATGATGTATAATGTATATGAATGTGAAACAACTGCGACAAATTGAATAGCCGACAAAGCATTCCTCTGGTTTCCGAGTATAATGTCGATCTGATAATTTGGATCAGTGGTATGTCATCGGCAATCATTAATTAATCGCAACAAATGATTGCAAGCTTCGCATTGCGGACAACGATCTATTTGGGAATGGCATAATTCGCTGCACCATTAGATAAATTGTCCGTTCGCCAAATAACATAGCGAAAGGACAAACTAATTTAATCTCAGTACTCGATGCATCTCGGCATTTCTCATATTTGCTTTGAAATCGAATTGCGAACGCGCAATCGACGGATAGTGCGCACAGTTCGATATTTACATATAGCAGCAGCAAATAGCAGAAGATATAGATCCGGGATGTGCCACAAATTTCCAACGCGTAGAGAATCGTGCTAAATTGCTGACGTGAATGCGACATGACGTTACCAAATCGAAACTGACAGTCGTGCAGACGCGATGCTCCTTTAAGATCGATCTTATGCTACTCAAACTGTCTAGTTAAAGTAAGTACATTGCATTCGTCTACATGTGTATGCACGTATATCAATATTTGATATGGAACGAGAACGGCACGTTCATCTTTTCACTGTCAAGTCACACAGTGACATTGATTGATCACACTTCTTCTTTGAGATATTTATGTAATTAAAAAAATTATTATATATAGGAACGCGTTTGACTGAAATAGTTTAATTTTTATATAAATATATTTTCTGTTTACGTCAAAAGATTGTATAAAAAAAAGCTTTAACGACATTCTACGAATTAAAAGCGTTTTGTTTGTGGAAATAATGTAGCATGAATAAACGTGGCGACGTAGAAATTACATTGGGGTTACTGTATACGTAAACTGTATTGGGGTTCTGTACTTGGCAATGGGGAGCAAATGCTTATTTGCATATTGCTCATTCAAAAGAGAAAGAATTTACAAAGATCGTTGAACGGGCGCACTCTAAATCGCATGAGATGTTCTAATTCTAGCTATCTCTTTGCAGTCACTTCTATTAATAAATTACATTCGCGTTTTTTGCCATATTGCTCAACAAGAAGCAAAGAAGCTTAAATAATAGGTTGAATTTAAGCAGCTTAAGTTTAGTCAGCAAAAAAGTTTCCGTTTCGCATTTTCTTCGCCTTTGCCTTGCATCAGTACTTGATTAATTAATTTTACAATTACATTACGTAATTTGCCATTGATTACATAATAAATTAAATAGTTGCATTAATGACAGCGACAATGCGTTAAACTGTTATGATATATTTAATACGAGAAAAATGTTCGCATAATATCGGATCCATATTTACACAAAAGGGTGGATTTTACGTATTGTAAACATTTCTCACGGCTCTTTCACGATACAGTTGTCACTGCTTCCTCATGAGTTGATTGCCCTTAAAGAATACCGCCCCATTTTGTTTGCCCGTAGTAGCCAACAGCAAGTCGAGTTTTCCGCTTTGTTGTCGATAATTCGCCATTTCGCTTAGCGCGGTTAATACCAGAGCATCCGCTAATGCTTCTTCCGCGGCGACTTACGAATCTGCGCAGCTGCGCTAATTGTTGCGGTACTAATCAGCTTAACTAGCCGAGTGGGCAAGTGAACGTCCACACACGTGCTTCCTAAATGCATTAGCGTAACATAGGAGGATCTGCCAACCGAGCGATTTCCTATCGATTTTCGGAGTGTCCCGTCGCTGCATTGTTACAACACGAAACCGCATTTCTCTGTCAAAGCTCCGAAAACTTCTTTAATAAAATCAATTAAACGAATGTATTTCTATTATATAAATACATTTATTTATTGTTGCATCGTCCGTGCTATCTTCGTTATTTTTTGTTCCATTATTTCTTTTTAACAAGAGTTTTTAATAAGAATTTTGGAATTATCATAAAGCATTAATAAATAGAGAAAAACCCCCTATTTTGAGATAGGCGCCTAATATGAGATAGCGGTGTTTCTGCTAAACTAATAAACGCTATCTATTGGTTCCACCATAAATTATTGCTCTTAGATTGAAAACTCATTATTTTATTTAGTAGAAAATTCATTATTAGATTATGCCTGCAGTTATTGTAAAAAAAAATTTTAGAATTTGGATGTCTTCAAGTTTTATTGAGATGAGCCATTAAATCTTTATTATTTAATAAATAAATATTTGGCAATAAATTCTTGTAGTGATAGAGGAAAGTCGTACTAATAGAAAAGTACGGAATATGTTGAATTGTTTAATTACAGAAGAGATAGATTTGATGATCGTAAAATCTTAAGACGTGGAAATCGTAATATGAGACATCCAGGGTATTTCTAATATGAAATAATCCATGCTTCTATGTTATAGTGAAAATTATTGTTAAAGAGTAAATGTTATTGTACAATAATAAAAAGGACAATCGGAATGAATGTCGAGTGCCTATTTCTGCGATGCTCGATTCCAACTGAAGACGAGTTCTGGGTATAATCTATCTCATCATGCTCATTTTTTACGCACGCTGGTTGTGTTTGTTTGCATTTTAGAAACATGAAATAAAGTTTTTTAATTGCAATACTGATATACTTTGCGTTTTACTACAATTTTTTGACTTTGTGATCCTGCTCACTTTTACATTTCTTAATAATATATATATATATA